>NW_019014607.1:496357-506890 GCF_000150535.2 Carica papaya
TATACATATATATATATATATATATATACATATATATGTTCGTGCGTATATGTATGTATTCGTTTGTACGTGTGTGTGTGTGTGTGTGTAAGATGGGTGGGATCGATTTGCTAAAGTTGAGGGACTAGAGTTAAGAAATTGCCAAAAGGGAATTATATTTTGAGAATATATATATATATATATATATATACATATGAGAATTTTATGTAATTTTGAAAATACCCTTCTCCTTCATCATATTTATTAATTAAAAATAATTCAGAATATAATTTGTATATAATTTCGCGTGAAATTAAAATACTGAATTTAATTAAATAATTGATTAAATAAAACGCGAAATTAAATAAATATGAAAGAATTACTTTGAATGCGCGTAGGTATCATGGTCTGCATTAACGACAACCGTACAAATTCCGCGTAGCAGATACACTCCCGACCCAAAACGGCACCTAACGCCGTCTCCCTCCCTCGCTTTATATTTCTAGTTTTGTAATTTTTCAAAGAAAAAAAAAAAAAGTCAAATATCAATGTATCTCTCGTACGGGCATTTAACATATACGTACAAATACATTTTATACGCATATACATATAAATTACTCTCTGTACGTATATATATATATATATATATATAGTTTCGTTTTTTTTCGTTTGTCTCTATGCACTTATTTTATTTATATATAAATATAATCATGACCTTTTTTAGAAAAATGACAAATATAATCATATGACTAATTGAAATCTATCAATGCCGGTTGATATAAATATATATGTATGTATGTATATAATTAAATTGTACCATAATTAATTAATTCATAGCTTATATATATATATATATATATTGAGGTAGCTTTCGTGACCCAAGAAACATAAGCACTAATTGATTTCCAAAATTCAATTACTTCCCATACGCAATTTTGTTAAACATAGCAAGAAATCCTTATAGTATATTATAGAGAATCATATATATATACACACACAGAGAAAAAGTCTTATATATATATATATATATATATTGAGAAGTTAATGTATAGAATTAAAAAGACAATAAATTGGAACCGGCTTTAACGTCTATTGGCTCTTTATATTTATATATAACGTGGATGATACTCAAAAATGTATTACCATATACGTTTACATATATATATATATATATATATATACATGTGTGTGTGTGTAATAGTAGTCAGTAGAATTTGTCTGCCTATATATACAGTGGAATATTCATAACTTATAAGGACTCTTAAACATTCCCCATAAGGAAAAAGTACTTCTAAACATTATTATTATTATATATCGCACATAAATATATTGTGTGTATATACCAAATTAATTCTAATTTTCCTCTTATCTAAATTATAAACGTGGATACCCACATATATGTGTGTGTGTGTGTGTGTGTGTGTATATGTATATATATATGAGTAGATTATGAAGATCGAGCCCGAAGATGGAAGGAAAAACGTTGTACGTGTAACGTGCATATTTATATACATATAGTTTTCTACATAAGTAAATAGGAATGGGATTTTATATTTCAAGTATTTTTTTTCATAATTTTTTTTTTATTTTTAAATTAATTAAAATTTTATGTAATATAAAAAAAAAAGATATTTGCTCAAGGGATTATTGGTGGAGAGCATGACAAGCCGGCACAGAAAAAATAAATAAATAAAATATAAAATATTTATAAGAAAAGCAACAACTCGGCAACTCAGCGAACTGCCTCCCAGTTTTGTGTCAGAGAGAAATAGTGACCGTTGGATGTGCACGTGAAGCGGAGATTCGACGAGATACGAAAGATTTTTGGAGGATTGGGGAGGGGGTGGGGCCTACGGACGTTTTAGTCTGAGTACACACACGAGTCTTGTGCTGGCTGGGCCTGGGCCGGCCCACCCCGAACACCTGCCACGTGGCGAATGCTTTGCGCACTGCGCACCTGACACGTACGAACCGTGACGCAACGAGTTCCAACCAACACGAAGCGGGAGTGTGTGAGGGCCCACCCTGATGACGTGGTTCCCACTTAAAACTCTCGCCACGGGGGTAAGAGCTAGCTGGGATTCTGCCTACTCTCCTCCGTCACGTACTTCTCGCCCTTAATTTTTAAAATTAATATTTTTAATTTAATCTTAAAATAATCCGTTTAAATATAAACACTAATTATATAAGTCGCATATATAAACTTTTGTCCACGTCCATACCGCATAAACATGCATAACGTAACATAACATAACATAACAAATGATTTGGGAATTATAGTAAGTAAATCAGGTGGTTGGAGATGTATCTTGGGATATCTTAACAGTGGGTGTGTTCTAGAATATCGAATTGTATATACTATATATGTTGTTTCCGTATCTCTGTGTGTGTATGTGTGTATATATATATATATAATGTACGTCTGTAATCTTGAAAAGTAAGAAGATGAGAAGACCTTGACTTGTAAATGTCAAGGATTATTTACCTACTCTAAACATATTACTTCCAAGAGAAACGGTGCATGTTGCTCTTTTTTTATTGATAATGTTGGAACACAATCAATCCAGACCCACAGAAGATGAGCCCACACGAAGAATATGTAGACCAGACGGGTTGCAGTAACACACAAATGTGCTCCAAAATTATATATATATATATGTTTATACGTATTCGTTAGGGTTTAAAAAGATAAGATTGCATGTAAATAAGGTGTAGATACACAAATATACTTTAACCTAGATATAAATAATCGCTACCAAAGTGTTGGAATCACCTTAGACAATAGAACAAAAGAAACCAAAGAAACCCTAGTGGGATCTCTGTTGTTCTTATGTAGATACACACGCACACACACATACAATCTTAGCTTTACATCTATAGAGAGGATCTTGTGTTACACAATTGTAAAATGTATATATATATATATATGTATATAATAATATTATTTAGTCATTTACTCTTGTAATCTCTCTTCTACACGAACAAGATTAAAATGAAAGCGAGAGGACAAATACGTTGTAAATGGTCCAAACAAGTCTTTTTTTGTATGAATTGTAAAGCAACGTATATAATACAAAATAAAATAATTGACAAGGTGTCGGTCAATTTTGGTTCTTCATGTATATATTTATTCAACCCACGTGCTTCCTACTATGTGAAAGCAAAAAATCTTAAGATACGTAATGTTTTTATTATTATTATTATTTATTTTAATAATTAAGCACTAAAATTAAAATTTTAAATTTTAAACAAAAAATAATTATGTTAATTAACTCATTAATCATTTATTGTTATCATTCTGTATAAAAAGTAAATTCAAGTTGTAGATTGAGATTCCGGTATTTTCGATAAAAAATTGTTGATTATGATACCATTAATTATGATCTAATTACATATTGTGATAATTGTTTGAGTTAAATACAAAGCTGAAATTAGTTCGTGAGATATCTTTACCCGATTGACTCGAGCAACAAAACCTTTCGAATGGGAAAAAGCCAACAAAGTTTTGAGACAAGTAATTGAGGGAGTTTTGGGTGATTGATAAATTTGGTAGGTGAGCAAACTCTTAGGGATTATTTACTTAAATTAATTTATATTTTATTTTTAATTAATTAATTAATTTTATCGTTTTTATTTGATAAAATATATAAATCTGTTTGTTTCAACGAGTGGAGTTAAAATATAAATAAAAAAAAGAATTGTGGAATCCATTTGGAAATTTATTCCAACTCCATCTTCGTACGTTCTGAAATAATTACTAGGTCTCATCTTTGATAGGCCCAAAACCAGTGGTTTGCGTATCCAGTATCCATCAGTTTTGGATACTACTGGTGCTTTTTCTTTTTCTTTTTCTTTTTGGGCCACACCCAAAGATCCAATTTACCCAACTGCTCCTGAAGATCTGTTTTGACAACCACTAAACTCACAAGAGGTCTCTCTCCCTGCTTAATCTACTTGGAGAAGAAGATACGTGGAATACAAATAGCGCATTGTTATTTCGTATTATTTTTGTCTCTTTCCTTTAAAGACTACAACGTTTAAATGGGAGGCCTGAGTATATTTTTTTTTTTAATGAGAGGAAAACAAAAAAAAGGTGGACTTGGAGGATACGCATACACATCTTGCCAGCACCCCTTTTTACCCATAGCGACTTTGGAGGCATACTTTTCATTCATTGAAATAATTGACGGAGAAAAGTAACAGTTGAATGTCTTCATGACACCAATGGCATTACGATCTCGGTTAAACCACGTCGTCACATGCCAAATTTCCAATCAAGAATAAAAACCCAAAACCAGGACTGAAACCCAGATCGACACTTTTGTTTTTTTTTTTTTTTGGTTCAAACTACACCCTTCAAAAAAAAACTAATGCTTGTGTATTATTTCTACCACAATTAGCCCCCCTGAAAAAATTATTGCAAGACAGCTTCAATTCCAAGGAAACAAGACAACCTAAAAGTACTACTAGCAGGTACCCAAATTACTAAATAATATCTCTATTGAATGGACCTTCCCATCACCTGCACAAATCATCAGATCTTGTTTCTGTACCAGTATATGCCACTGTTCTGGTCACCTTCGTCTGGCTCAACGTAAATACACTCCTTTGCCTCTCTCCACATTGCCTTGTAGAATGGAGTCCCGTCGAACTGATAATATTCTCCCAATACCGGTTTTATCGCCTTTGTGGCCTCCATGGCGTGGTAGTGAGGCATTGTTGAGAACAAATGATGAGCCACGTGTGTATCTGTGATGTTGTGGAAGATCTTGTTCAGAACTCCGTAGTCTCTATCTACAGTGGCAAGAGCTCCTCTGAACCAATCCCACTCTGAAGAATTATAGTGTGGCAATGAAGGATGAGTGTGCTGCAAGTATGTGATCAATACAAGGAATGCATTCACGACCAGCACCGGTCCCCCGTAAACACAGAACACCCAAGCAAACCCTTTTGCTGCTGCAAGACAGAAAAGCCCATAACAGACAGCGAGAATACCAGCATCAGAGATGTATATTTGGAGGCGTTCCCGATCGGAGTAGATAGGGCCATAAGGATCAAAATGACAAGCAAACCGATCATAAGGCCTGCCAGAAACGTTAAATGCTAGATAAAGAGGCCAGCCAAGAGTGAGTGTGATGGTAAGACCAAGGAGTCGGCCTGGTGGGTTATTAAGGTACTTGAAATACCATCGGATACTTGATTTCTGCTTTGGAACAAAAACCTCATCCCTCTCAAGAGAGCCTGTATTGGAATGATGACGGCGATGGCTGTACTTCCATGAAAAATAAGGGACAAGTAAACAAGAATGAAGGATAAGACCAACCGTGTCATCAAGCCACTGATAGTCACTGAAGGAATGGTGGCCGCACTCGTGCGCTATAACCCAAACGCCGGTAAGGATGCAGCCTTGGAGAGCCCAGTAGATAGGCCACGCCACAAAAGAGAGAGGATGAGGAAGGAGATGGATGTAGCTGGTTGCGACATAGTAGAGGAGGGAGGCAATGACAAGATCGTAGACCACGTAAGAGAATGAGCGCACAACAGAGCGTTTGAAGCAGTGAGGTGGGATTGCTTTCTTAAGCTGACTCAGTGTGAACGGAGGCTTTGAATAAGGAACACGCTTCAGGGTGTCAAATTCTGACTTCCTCTGTGTTGTGGGTACGGACATTCGGCCTCCTGCACCCATCGTTTCCCTACCTGACTGTCAGGAAAAGAGAAAATCGACGTAAATCATGTTGTTTTATCTAAATTTTCTAATAAACTTAAGATTTAAATTTCTATTCTAATTACATTCTCATAATTATTTTATAAAATTTAAATTTAAATCAAATTCAACATAAAAATATATCATATAGCCACAAAGAACTGAAAATCCACGCAAAACAAAAATCTAATTAAACTAACAAAACAACACCAGTAAGGATAAATTAGCAATCTAATTACATTCTCATAATTATTTTATAAAGTTTAAATTTAAATCAATTTCAACATAAAAATATATCATATAGCCGCAAAGAACTGAAAATCCAGGCAAAACAAAAATCTAATTAAACTAACAAAACAACACCAGTAAGGATAAATTCGTAATCTACATCCAAAACCAATCCTACAATAGAAGTTCTAATTTTGAAATCTTAAAACAAATACACTTCATTAAGCAAATTCCCATGCTTGAAGTGTAAAATTCAATTGACACGAGTGCCCCATGTGGGCTTTCTAAGCCCGAATCCGACGCCTTGTTACATACCCTGCTCAGCAATAATTTTAAAACGACAAAATACGAAATGTAAGGTAAAAAAAAGGCAGATTGACAATTGACATGGAAATATATTATGCAATTGACTAAAGCGATTTTCGGCTATCAAAGTTGAAGGCAGATTGTCGGTGAACAGATGTTTCAGAGCTTCAAAGATAGAGACAAGCGGCTCTAATATTGAACAAACCAGGAAACTGTCCAATCAGATTTTGATTAACCAAGTTGCTCGACCTGTCAGCTTTCCCGCGCAACGAGAGAGAGAAAAAGTGATTATACAAAATAATGAGTAGATATCCACTAAGGGAAGAAAGGAAATGCCATTTGCACATGTCGTGTGAGGTTGACCAGGGAGGACTATATAAGGTGGGTACCGCTCCAAAAACAAGGTTAAGGTCATGATTGGAGTGCACCCACACCTCCCGCGTTTGTTTGTTTATTCATTTACTTGTTTTAGCTTCTAACCAGCCATACAGAATCCTAATACGCCACAAAACAACTGATCTGACAGAATACTGGATTTGATTTTATAACTTCACGAAAAGGAAAATAACCCCAAACAGTAAGATGTTCTATTTTACAAGGAAATTTCAAACATCCCACGTAAGGTGAATTTCTAAGAACATGAACTAAATTGACAACATAGACTAAAAAGATCATCAAGTATCTAATAAACTTAAACATGGAAAGGAAGTTGTGTTTTAAAAAAAGTAGCAGTTTGTGTGAGACACTCAGTTAACTTTTCTGATTGAAAGTTAACTTAAATGGACCAGATTGATTAACATTTTTTAACGATTAATAAAAAGGCTGTCTTCTCTGCCCTACACAATACATAGTTAATGACGACGCCAACCACCATTCCAGAAGAAAATGAAAGAGGACAGACAATGCTCTTCCACTGGAAATGAAGGGAATCAACGTCGCCAATGGAAGACGACAGCGCAAACACCCATCTGCAAGCTCACGTGACACGAACCACGAGATGCAAACTTATTATGAAGAAAGTAAAGAAGAAAACGACACAACAGCCAGACCGATGGAACGACGCAAGTGACAACCTATTTGAGAAGGGACCATTTCAACCGTGGGGTGCCCATGCAGTCATACACATGATCGAACTATTGAAAATTAGTACGACCGCGTCAACCGAGAGGGTGTACGACCCCAAAGCAAACTTTAGCCACAAAATCAATCACGTTCATGTACCTTGCTGAAGAGAGAACCAATATCAAGAATTTCCACGTGATTGGGCAAGTGACACAGTCTGTACATCATTTTAATTATATATATGTATACCTAAAATTATTTAATAACAATTAAAAACAAAAACTACAACTTGTTGCTCATATCCATAAGAATAGACGAAAATACTAACCGCACATCCAAGAGGTAATTCTATTAATACAAAAAAGTGATAATTTTACTAATCTGTTTTGAAAACGAGGTTATAGACAGTCTACTATTAAATTATAAATTTTCATAATTTTACTAACCCATCCAAAATTTTCAACAAAAGTTTTATTACCTCATCCATTAACAAAAAAATCATGGCTCAAAATAGTATCATTTGTTGAAAACTCTTTTTAAAACATTCTTCTCCGGAGAAAAAAAGGAGATCACCACCGCCTTATATTTGTACTAGAATAACCACTATTTATATTCCACGCATCCTATGGCATACAATAATTTCATATGGTCAAATATTTAATGAGTTTTTATCACGAGTGCGCGCCGAAAGTACTTTTTCTCCCAAAAATTAAATTAATATATTTGTTTCTTTATAACATTGCATAAATAAACCCGTTATAATGACAAATCTATAATATATATATATATAAAGTCCTTTTTGATCCAAATAGGTTATATTTTAAGGGAATCAAACCTTTAATCTGAACTCTCAGAAGAGCATAAAATATCAGCAAGAGCACTTAGAAGAGGGAATCTACCGGGAGCATAAAGTTATTAATATTCTTATACCACAAAAAGGTAAAAGATTCTGACCTTAGGGAAAATAACCAGTCAGATGAAAACATTTTCTTACCAGCATTAAATCAAAATTATAAATTACTGTTCTAAAAACAATATTTTATAGACTTTTAAGAAAGAACCAAGAATCCGGAGAGGAAAACAAAGCCAGCCGAAAAGCTAGACGGCTCACGCAGACCGAAGAGCCGACCGCTAGACCAGTCAATTAGACTGTGCCTTTCGTCATAACGACCGGACGCTCAAATTAAGAATTTCTTTTATATTTTCCAAAACAGGTATATATGCAATTAACAAAAGAAACCATTATTTAATCATTTCATACACATGTACCATTAAACAAATTAAGATATAAAATGGTTGTCAAGAACCAAATTCCAAAACATGGAAAGGTAATGCAATGGCTTGGAATCAAATCAGGAACAAGAATCCAGAAAATTAAATATCGTAGGATTCACAACTTAACATTAAAAAATTCACGATAAGAAACAAATAAACTAAAAAAAAGGAGCAAACTCGGGAAAATAAACAGACTCGGGCAAGAAAAAACAGCAGACAGTTTCATGCAATGCCAGTAGCTAATATACCAGAAGCGAGAAGAAAAATTTTGAAGGAAAGTTGATGAACAGAAATTCATCCATAAGAGATTCAGAATAAATTAAGATAAATCTGTGACTGTGCGGATCCAGATTATAAAACTAAAATGCGTTTGAGATCGACAGAATATGCATAAAGTGAGCACCAGATCCGAACAATGGAAGCAAAAATTTTGGGGATGTATAAAAACATTAAAACGATACATAGCATTTTTCCCGGTTTTAGGCGAAAAGATAATCAGTAAAGAAACAACTTGCAATTTTCACTCAAAACTTACCTACAGAGGCGCCAAAATTTACAAATCTAAGCTCAGGTTAGGGCCGAAAACCGCATGTAGAACCTGGGACAAAGAAGATCTCAAAACACAACTCTCATGAACAGAAACCGACAGATGACTTCTAAATCTAATTCAAATTTAGGCTCAAAGGGCGAAAATCCATCGTAAAAAGACAAAATGTGAGCGGAACATCAAACAGAGTCAAGGAAAAACGGCAAATGTCTAAATCTAGCTTAAATTAGGTCACCAGAGCAACAAGCAATCATAAGACCTCAACGTTTGAGTGGAAAAAGCGAAGAACATTTCCAAAATCCGAAACAGATTTGTCGAAAATCATCTCGAATGTATAGAAAATGACGATGAATATACAGCAGTACCTTGGAAAGAGAAAAGCTTCACCGAACAGAACGCAAATGCCTCTCCCCCGTATCCGGTCTCTCCCCTTCGTTATCTCTCTCTCTCTCTCTCTCTTTCTCTCTCTCTCTCTCTCTCTTCGTGTGGCCGTTTAGGCGCCGGCCCTTCTCCTAGAACTGCTGCAGAGCTCCGAATTTAAGCTCGCCATTCCCTCCTTCCCATGGGACCTACCAGATATCAACATGTCGCTTGGACGTGCTATTCCTCAGCTTTATTCCACGTGGAACGCAATCATTGGATGGTCGTACTTGCCTTGCGTGACCCATATCAACGCTTAGCCTCTCGCTCCTAACTGAATCTCATCTCATCCCAGCCGTTGGTTTCCTGCGTTTCCGTGCTTCAATCAACGGTTCAAATCGGATCCTCTCCTCGTGAAAATATCTAAGCCGAATCACGTGCCTCGCAGATTCGCATAATTGTATTTGGACAAAAAAACCCCTTTATTTTAATGGCGTCAGGTCAGGTACGAGAGAGAGAGAGAGAGATGATACGTCTCTGAGCCGCTGTCTGCTGTGCCAGACCACCGAACCAACTAGCAATCCGAAGGCACCGTGAAATACACGTATCTTACAGTTACCGCTGTGTATTTACTGGGATTTGTCGTATTTCGTCTATATTTTACAATTAAAAAATCATTTTTAACTAGCTGCAACGAATTTAATGCTTAATAAATATATAAATTAAATTTCATTTTTAATACTATTGTTTACATTGTTAATTTTCAAATAGTTAATATTTAATATTTATCTTTGTATACAATATATATTATGATTAATATTAATAAATATACTTATTTTTTATTTCAAAAAATGGTATTTTTTATATTTGTTATATATGTATCTATTATTTTTAAATTTTATTAAAAATATATTAATAAACTTATATTAACATTACTAACAATTAAACACATACTTATAGTTCATAGATAAACAAAAATAATTCATTTAAATAACTAATTATAAAGTCCAGTTTCTTTTTTATTTCTAATAGTGTAGTTTATAACAAATCCATGATCAAATATAGAAATTTC
>NW_019014607.1:507616-536251 GCF_000150535.2 Carica papaya
TCACTTCTCCCTCACAGACCTCTCTCCCACGCCACACTTGTTCTTCTTTCTCCTTCCGCGGTCTCCTCCGCACACCTCCACTCACACTCACACCAACTCCTCCACCTATGGCAAGTTTTCAAATCCACATCAACTAAAATGAAACTTAAAATTACTGTACCTCCCATTTCCATCTTCCTTCCTTCCGCTGATCGCACCGTCACCGTCCTCTTTCTTCTTCTCTCTCCCTTCTCATTCCTCCCCTCTCCGGCTCCTCTCTCTCTCTCTTTCTCGAACCTTCTTTTCCTTCCCCGCTCTCTCTCTTCTCTGTTTTCTCTTTTCTTTATTTCTTTTTCCTCCCCGCCCTCTCTCTTCTCTGTTTCTCTTTTCTTTTTTTTTATCTTTTTCTTTCCTATTTTTTTTTTCTTTTCTTTCCCTTCTCCGATTTATACCTCACCTGCCTCTCAAAACGACGTCGTTTCCCTCTTTTTCCCCCTTTTTTTTCTTTTTTCTTTTTTTTTCAGTTACTACATAATTATAGTTCATTTTAACTATATTTTAATAAAACATTAATTAATTAATTAATTTTATTAGTTAGTTAATTTACTCTTATTAGGGAACTGTAGTAATAGTATTATATTATTCCTATGAATTCAAACATTTATATATATATATATATATATATATTTGAATTTCAGCAATAAAACAATGATTTTGTAATAGTGCCTTTAATAAATTGTTATTAAAATTGATTTTTAAAATTACTCATTTAAAACGAGATTTCATCATCGTCACTTCACATAAATGTAATGAAATTATGATTGTTGAAAAGAAGAAAGATAGATACATATAAAATGTAAATACAAAGTTTATTTGAATAAAAATAAATATATAATTATTATTTTTTAAAAAAATTTGTAAAAAGGTACTTTATAAATTTAAATAAGAAAAACAATTAACGAATCAACCTCTATTTCAATTTAAATTTTAATTTTTTAGTACATAAAATATAAAATAATAATGAAAAATAATTACTTGAAAATTTTTAAAAAGATATCATATTAGCTATATTGTCATAATGAACCTAATAAAAAATTCAGTATTATTAACTTTATATGATAACTCATTATTCATATTATTGTATAAAATAAACGAAACTTCCTATTATTAACTTTATATGATAATTTATTATTCATATTATTATATAAAATAAACAAAACTTCCGTAGTATTAACTTTATATGATAATTCTTATTCATATTATTATATTAAAGTAAACAAGGCATAATACACTTGTATTGGATAACGATCATTCATTTTATTTGATTTATAATTTTTAATTTCTTAAATACACGAACATTAAAAAAAATATTTATTATTTTTTTATAACATTATATGTAAATATCCATAACTTAAATAAAAATAAATTTATAAATTAAATGTGAAAGCGATTAATAGAGTTAAATTTTACATTCCTTACACAATAATTTTAAATGCTCAATAGGATTACAGAAATATCTTTTATTAAAAAAAATGGTAATTAAGAAAATAAAACGAAAAACGAATAATTAAGTATTATATGACAACATTCACTAGCACTTAAAGAAAGTCCGAATAGTGAACTACTTACAACTTTTTTTCTGATCGGGATCTGAATCTTGATCCTCTTGATTTGAAATAGTTAATAAAATTGTGAGATACACTAAACTAGTAAAAATGTCACATTAATCACAAATACGGAAACTGAAATTTGGTAAAAATCAGATAAATAACTAATGGAGCTATTGTTTTATTTAAATACATTTAAACTTGAAAACGTTTGTTTAATACTTAGCCTAACGAATTTTTCAAACACAACTTATGATTGATATTTACCGTAACATATTTTCTAAAAACAATATATGAAAACCTATATCTATATTACTTTTTAATTTCATGCATTAAAGAATAAGAGACGATAACTTTTATTTTTTACCTGCTTTGTAATACTCAGGCCCGATATTTAGTTCGGAATTAATTTTAATATTAAAAAAGGTATAAAAATCTATTTTTAAAATTAATAAATTTTAATTTAATGTAAAATTATGGAAAAAAAATAGGTTAAGAACGAAATTGAAAACAATTTTGGAAAAATAAGTGAAAATTTGGGTTCGGATGATATATTTAAAAGAAAAATAAAAAATTAGAGGTTAGGACACAATTAATCAAAATTTTGCCACGTAGGACCGCCTAGTCATAATATCGATGAATTGGAGCGTGCTCCGTGGCAAGGCAGGCTGACTCGATGCCACATAGGAGGCTACGTTAGCGACCCACGTGCCCCGCAATCAAACGACCCAGAAGTGTTATCGCGTGCGTGGACGGTTCAGATTTGTTCCATCTTCAAATGCGATCGGACGGTCACAATCAAACGAGATGAACGGTCCATATTTATTCCATCTTTAAACGCGATCGGACGATCAAGATCAAATCACGATAAACGGTTCAGATTCATTTCCTATTTAAATGAGATCAAATGGTTAAGACAAAACACGATGAACGGCCTAGATTAACGCAAAATGTATATAAATATTTCGCATCACACTGAAACCAAACCCTAGTCGTTAGTCCACCACCAAAGGAGAAGAACTAGTCACTAGAGAAATGAGCCGATTGACAATCGTCATCGTGTCAGAGCCACCTTTGACAGCCAAAAGAAGTTTACTGAAAAAAAAAATACACGGCCGCGAAGGTGAACTAGCAGAGTCGCCACACCGAAAAATTTCACCACCAGTAAGTTTCTATTTTTTGACTTTTTCGGTCAACTGAGACTTCTTAAAGTATTTTTTCGCAAGGATGACTATAAAATCGGCCAAAACCGACCAAAACTAATCAAAAACGGCCAGGCTGAGGCAAACTACTGTCGCGAGAGGTAGTGTCATCATCGAAACCCTGAAATTGGCCAGAAAAAGATTTTTCACACCGATTTTAAGTTTTTGAGGTATTTTTATGTACGTGAAACGTGTTTTAATCTCCGCAAAAAAATTCAAAAAACTCGGAGACTGTCAGTAGGTGCAGTAGAAAGTTTGATATTTCAGACACCGATTTGGGTAAGAATTCTTCACCTTATTCTCTGTTATGAAATTGAAACTTAATAATCGATAATATGGTATTTTGTGTAATTTAGAAAACTTTGAGAATAATTATATATTACTAATGGAGCTGAAATCAGTTAGTTATTTATTTGTCCTATTTAACTGATTATTAAATTTACAATTTTAAATAGATGATAATATATTGGAATGGTTAAATGATTAAGTTGTACTTTTTTAATACATATATCTCTTCTCTTGCGTGATTTACAGTTGATTTATGAAATTAAAAATTAATATGCAAATAAAAAATTATTTGGTCATGTGAATTAATGAATGGTAGTCTTACTGGATATTCTGAGAGATGGTTGATATATCGGGAACATAGAAAATCCTACCGTGAATGTTGCCTCATATCGGACGAGATATCGAGGAATGACATTTTTGGCGCTCATACCAGACGAAGTATGGAGACGACCTGATTTACTTTCATACTGGACGAGGGATTGAGGGATGGTATTTTTAGTGTTTATATCAGACGGGATATGAGGACGATCGGTTAATTGACAATGTTAGATATTGGTGCACACATAGCGGGACATCCCTATGGATCCTCAAGGATACCAGTAGACAAATAAAAAAAAAAGTTGTTGTTATTGGTCACTTGAATATGAGACTAAAATGTTATTTGAGTTATTGTCTCTATAGGTCGATGTTGGAAATTTCGTAACGGTAAAAATATGCAATAAATGATTTTCCTTATTATAAATGAATTTACTTAAATCAAGAGCTCTATTGTTTGTTTTTATGATTTTTACCAACATTCAGTTTCTGTATCGGTGAGTAGTGTGATATCTTTACTAGGATAATGTAGTTCACTCTTTTATTAACTATTTCCGATCAAGAGGACCAAAACAAAAATTCCGATAAAAAAGAGGGTTGTGACTAATTCACCATCTAAATTACATTCAAAAGCTAGTGAAGGTCGTATTATAATGTTCAGTATATTATTTTTTGTTTATTTTGTTATTTTCGTTTATTATTTTATAAAGGATATTGATGTAACTATATTAGGCATTCTAAATTATTGTGTAAGTAATGTAAACCTTAAACTATATTATTTTGTTTTCGCATTTAATTTATGATTTTATTTTTTATTTTTTAAGTTCTGGGTCTCTACATGCTTACTAGTACTCATCGGGATCCATAGAAATGTTTCCCCTACTTGTAAACCGAATATCCAATTTACAATTAATCGGCCGTTCTCATACCCCTTTCAGTAATTGGCACCAAATATTCAATTGCATCGATACCTTATCCAGTATGAGGGTGAAGTATATCTCCAAAACATTTATCTTAAGGGACTTCTTAGCTCCGTCCGACTGAGATAATGTTCATAATAGAGTTTTCTATGTATCGGGCTCGTTTATCATTTTTCTATGTACCCAGTAAGTCGTTCACATATAGATTTCCATCAACAAACAATCAACAAACGCATATTAATATCTCATATTACATTTACAAATCAATTAAATAACATTTATGCAGACAATATAGCTTATTATAACAAAAGATTGAGTAACTAGATAAATCGATAAAATCATTGAACTATAAATTAATAACATATATTATACAAAAATCAAACAAGCATGACAGTATAAGAAAATAAACAGGAAATTAATACAAGTATGAACTAACCAGTTATGCTTCTACTAGTAATTTGTAATTATTTGTAGGGTTTTCTAATTTTTTTATAAAAATAAAAAATTATACATCGTTAAATCTTAATTTACTGTAATGGATAATAAGGTGAGAGATTTTTACCCATATCGGTATTTTGAGACGTTAAACTGTCTACTACACCTCTTAACGGGTACCAAGTTTTATGAATTTTGCGTATGAAATACAAGATACTCGTCACATACATAAAAATACTCAAAAAATCCAAACTCGGTATAAAAATCTCATTCTGAAAAATTTTGGAGTTCCGACATGGCAGCGCCGCCGTGCTCTAGCGCCGGCTCCACCGCCCATGGTAGCAGTTCACCTCGGTTATGCTGGTTTTAGCCTATTTTGTATGTATCCCCGCAAAAAAAAAGTATATAGGACTCAATTGGCCAAAAAATAATAAAAAATCGAATCTACTGGTGGGAAGAACCTCCAGGTGTGGCGGATCTACTGGTCATCATTTGCAGCTGAAATTATTTCTTCGGCTAACTTGTACAGAAAATGACGGTGAACACAATGATTGAAAAATCATGTAGAACGGGAAAGCAAAAAGGGGCTCTTCATAAGTATTTTGAGATTTTGGCCGCAGTGACTTCCCCGAATCTTTCTCGCAGTTTTTGCCTCATCCGTCGTTTCTCTTACTCCGATTTGCCCACAAAGGTGCTCGAAATTGAATTCTGAGCGGGTAGAGATAATTTTTACCTTTTTTGGAGGTCAATAGTGGCTCCAATGCGGCGACGGTCGGCGATCGGTCTCATTCTCCAGTGTTTGGTTCTTCTTCACCAATACGGGTTGGCGGCTAGAGTTGGGTTCCCGTGTGATGTGAAGTATTTATAACTATCATGGGTTGATTTGGGTCGTCCATCACGATCGATCTTGTCCGTCCGATTACGCTTAAGGAGAAAACAAATTTGGATTGTTCATCGTGATTGATCTCGACTGTCTGATCACACACAAGAGGGCAACGAATCCGGGCCGTCCATGAGCGCAGGGTCTTTCCTGAGCCATTCGATCGCGAGACACGCGGATCGGTCGTGTGGCCTCCCGCGTGGCACCGATGTCAGTGTGCCTTGTCACGTGACGTGCTCCGGTTCGTCGGAGCTGCTGACTGGGCAATCTTACGTGGTCGAACTTTCTCTTGTACTTTGACCTCTTGTTTCTAATTTTTCTTTCAAAAACATCTATCGATTCAAAATTTTTACTATTTTTTAAAAAAATTATTTTTAATCTTGTCTCTAATTCATTTTTTTCTCAAAATTTTACTTAAATAAAATTTTGAATCGTTTTTCGATTACGAGTATAGCTTACTACGAGTGAAATATAATTAATTATATTATATTTACATAATTAAATTTTGAGTTATTTAGTACTTTTTATAATATTAAATTATAAAATTTTTTTATAAATAATTTATATATTTTTAATTATAATTAGATTCCAAACAAAAAAAAAGAAATGTTGGTAAATCGAAAATCATTTTTGTATATAGTTTTATGAATAAATGGCAACTTGAACTTTTTGATACTATAACAAAAAAATTTAATCAAATAATAAATATTGTTCAATTTAGTAGTAATAGTATATAAATAAGTTAAACACTATGTCATGTTGAATTAACTATGTAAATTTAGTACCATCAACTTATAGTTTATATGCGAATTTATGAATTATACATATTTAATGAAATTTATACTTATGAATTTTTAATAATATTACAATAAGTTTTGCAATTAAACTATTATATTATAGGTATAAATTATTTTTCTTTTTTAATTGCCATGTTATTATGTTTAATAATGGTGAAAATGTATAAAAATATTTTTTTTAACTGTTTGTAGAAATAATTGGATATTTAATTGATCACATTTATTTTTTATTTTTTAATAAATATGTACTTTATATTATTACTGTTTAAATTTTTACATTAAATTATAACTTGATTTTTCGAACTAAATAAAATATTTTTTATTTTTTAAATAAAGAAACTAAGTTACATACTACATTAAAATAGAAAATAAATCCCATTTAATACATAAAAAGATAATTAAAATAGTTTAAAATTTTAAACGTCATTATTATTATATTATATTTTGTTGTTATATGATTTATGTATATGTTTTTTTCTATACTAAACGGATCCAAAATTTTATTTTTTATTTTCACAATGTCATGCAATTTGTTTACACAATTACAATTTGTAAGATGAAGAAATAAATAAATAAATAAATATGATTTAATATAACATATAATAATATTAATATAAAAAATACAATTGTTTAAATAACGAAATATTTGTGTAAAACATAAAATTTTTATTAAATAAAAATGATAAATATGTTGGTATTATTATTTAAAATTATCAATTTAAAAAATAAAAATTCAATTGTTTCAAGTTATATTTATAATTCGAGCAAAAAAAAAAATTAAAAAATGCAGATTGCGGGGAAAATTGAAAAGAAATAAAAAGTAAAAGAAGCTTCTTGTAATTTATTACAAAATTTAAAACAAAACGGTGCGTTTTATCAAGATAAGATGATGACTTTTTCATTGGGAATTGGTCTCGTCCTGCCACATAATTTGGCTCTTTGACTTCTAATTATACGGTCTGAACTCCCAAGACTTTTTTTTTTTTTTTTTCCTGAAAAAAATAGTCATATTTATATAAATAAATAAATAATTGTTAATCAAAACAAATATATATTAAGTTCTAGAAAAAATATAACCATAATTCCCCGGAACGGCGTCGTTTTACAATCTGATACAAGTAATTACCGTAGGGAAGTATCCAACCCAAAGGCAAAAACAGATACGATTCAAACATCGAAGAGAGCGGACACGACACGACACAAGTCGCAACCGACAGTTCGTGTCGCCTCACATCTTCTGAACCGTGCATGTAACAATCCGATAAAACTTATCTAACTGCAAATCTTCCACGCAGTCGGGAGCATCGGACGCGTGCCCAATACGTGTCGTCGTACGCAATAAGGAATATTCATAGTCTCCCACGTGTCCTTCTCCAATACACGTGGCAGCAACCCAGTAACTCTAGGAGTATCCTGCTCTTATTACACGTGGCAGCAACCCAGTAAACCCGTTAGCCTATTTAGTGCATAGAGATTAGCGGTTAATTTCATTCGACGTAGAACAAGTTAACAGTTTTGTTTGGGTACTGATTACTGTTTGTCCGAAAGAGAAAGCGAAGGAAAAATGCAGGCTGCGAAGGAAAAGGCATCCAACGTTGCCGCCTCTGCTAAGGCTGGCATGGAGAAGACCAAAGCCGCTATGCAGGAGAAGGTGATTTAGATAGAAGAAATAGAAATCATTATATACTTTGATTAGTCGATTTTATTAATAAAATAATGTTGGATTAATTGGTAATTATCTTATGATAATTTAGTAAAATAACTATTTAAAAATATTCGGTTGCTTCTCATTAAGGCGATCGGAAATGTATGTTTTAGTTATTAATATATTAAAAAAAAAGGAATAATGGTGGGGGGTGGCTGTTGCCTGCTGTGCCGTACAGGTGGAGAGAATGACAGCACATGACCCAGTTGAGAAAGAAATGGCGACCCAAAAGAAAGAAGAGAGGAAAGCCGAGGCAGAGCTCAACAAGCAAGAAGTGCGCGAGCACAACGCGGCGGCAAGGCAGGCTGGCGCCAACAAGGGCTACACGACGGGCAGTACCGGAACGACGACGTATTCGACAACGGGAACTCACGGGCAGCCAACGGGCCCGCATCAAATGTCAGCGGTGCCGGGCCACGGGAGCGGGCAGCCCACGGCGGAAGTGGTGGAGGGGACGGTGGGGTCCCACCCTATTGGGACAAACACTGGGACAGGCGGCACCACGGCCCATAACGCCCGCGTGGGAGGTGGTGCGGCAGGGTATGGCACTGGCGGTACCTATAGTTAAGACAGTGATGGGTATTTTGTCTCTGGTCGTGTTTTTTATTTTTCTTTTCCTAAAATAATGTTTAAAGGTCAAAATCAGCGTCGAAGTCAATCTATCTGTCTGTAGGGTCGTGGTTTCCTAATGTGTCTTGTAATGTTGCTAGTTTCCGCAGTTATTATCGAATAAAAAAGTGGCACATTTACGTTAATTTTTTCCAGAAAACTACTTTTAGATAGAAAAATGGTTAAGGCGGAATTTGGACGTCTCCAAGAACCCATGAAAGTGTTATTAAAACCCTTTAGTCAAATTTTAATTTGACTCGTCAGAATTAAGAAATGCTTAATCAAATTCTAATTACATTTTTAGTTAAACGAGGTTGTCGTTTCAAATTTCTGTCTAAGTTCTGTGAATTCGGTCTAAATTCGGCGCATGGTCGGCGCGCTGGGCTAAATTTATAGCGAGAAAAGTTTTATAATCGTGACTGCTGCTTAACTTTCTTTCAAATAATACACAGCGGTCAATAATTAAATATTCTATTTAATTTAATAATAAAACAATTTAAATCTTCTTATTTGATAGGGTAAATTAGGAATTTTGAAAAAATACTGATAAAAATTGAGTAACTAACTAACTAATTTAAATAAATTATAAAAGTACAGGGTTTCAACTAGGGGCAGACCTGTCATTTCAGCTACGCACCAAAACAAACTCCTCTGCAATTCCTAACGCCAAGCCCAGCAGTTACAGTCATGCAAAAACCAACACCGTCGTCACCAACGCGAACAACTTCGATTTCATCGACGCATCATACACAGAGTACTCCACGTGTATCCATGAAAATTTCTGTACACATCCGTAAGATGGAATCACATCAACTCAATCACTCCCTAAATTTTATTCTTGTTGCCAAACAAGCCTCCAAATACCTGAAACAATTTTCGGCGCCAAACAGGTCGGTTTCAGATCTTTCTCCACAACCGGATTCTTTTTGTAGTTCATGTTAAATTGTAGTTTAAATTTTTTCTAATCGGTTGATTCTTTTTCCATTTTCAATTTAGGTTTTCTTCTACGTGTTTCGGTTACACGAGCTCTGATGGAAACTTGTTACTTGTTCTCTGTGAAAGTAGAAAAGCAAATTCAGTCTACAGAGTTTTCTTGCTTATGAGAATTCCAGTGAATAAGAATGGCTGTCCTCGCGGCAACATCTGGAACATACGTGGAAACGACGATAACTTGCATTTCTTTATGCTCACAAATTGTTCTCTTCAATCCCCGCCAATTTAAGTTGGAAGAATAAAGCGGCGTCACTTACAATGTTGTCCTGCTCTGCTCACTTATCATTACGGCAGCCATTGTTGCAGACCTGTAAATTCTAAGAAAGTTGTTACCAAAGCAGTGTCTTCGTTGAACGAGGACAAGCCTTCGTCAGGATTGCCTATTGATTTGAGAGGTCATACATCTAATTTTCTTTGCCAAACTCTTCTTTTGCTTTGATGTTAAAACAGTAAGCTAGAGCTCATAAGGTGTCTTTGGTTAAATTTTCATTTAATTTTTAGTCAAATTCTACCCAGGAGAAACATTAGTTCTAATATGTGTAATTAAAATATGATTTGTGGTAAATACCACCATCCCCCTACTTTGATGGTATGAATTCAAGCTGCAGGTGGGGCGATGGTCTAATATTACATAAACTAGTATGAAAGTCAAAAGTAAAAAGTGATTAGCAATTGAAAAAGAATTTAAACAAACTCAACGTAATTATGAACAATAGCTTTTCACTTTTAGATGTTCCGGTGAATAGTTTTGAAAAATTAATATTGAAAAGTCGAAGCTGTCTAAAAATGTATCAATCCAATTTTTGCAGGCAAGAGAGCATTTATTGCTGGAGTGGCGGATGACAATGAATATGGTTAAGCAATAGCAAAATCTCTAGCTGCAGCTGGTGCTGAAATTCTTGTTGGTACATACACGCTTGTATGTAAGTTGATATTAACAATGGAATTTTTGCAGTTTTTGATACAAAATGTTCATCTCTGTTTAGGCGCTTAACATTTTGGAGAGCAGTCTCTGAGAGCAATTTGTTCAAGCAATCCTTCGGAGAGGATTTAATAGAATCATTTTCTTTTTGGAAAAAAAAAATTCCATCTCTCTCTAATATTTGGGATTCATTGCTTTACATTGCCAGATGGTTCTTTGATGGAAATAACCAAAGTTTATCCGTTGGAAGCAGTTTATGATAGCCCTGAGGATGTTCTTGAAGATGAAAGCATGATGATCCCAGTGTACTTTCTGGAAGAGAATATTTAAATCCTAGTCCAATAATGATGGTGATAGCCTTTATCTATTGTCTTCTGCAGGTGAAAAAAAAAAAACAAACGATATTCAGGGTCCTCAAATTGGACTTTGAAGGTAAATATTTTTGTAATCTCTCTTTCAATTAGAGTTGCAAGGTTTCTGAGTGTTTTTCTGGAGAATTTTTGTCTCTAAACAAAGCATCAGACCCTAGTTACAGAAGTTCACTTAGGTGCATAGTGGAATTGAAGCCAATACAGGTTTGGACCCTTTTTTTTTCTTTTAGGTAAAAAAAGAAGTAATATTGAAAGGCTTTGACAAATTCTTTTGGGGATTTGGTTGTAAACCCAGTGAGCAGCTTGCAACATGTAGATTAATCAACCTTATCCTCATATGAATTTCTTTAAAAAGAAAAGTAAGAAAGAAAAATCTTATGCTTACTTTTCCTTTTCCTTACCTTTTGAAAGATGCAAAATATAAATTCATTCCAGAGTGACTTCGTACTACCAAGTTATCAAGACTTGTTGGCCTTCCATATTTTCCATATTTCTTTTGTACCAGTGAAATTTGTGCTAATTTTTAATATTTTATAATAATTAAATAACTTTGCAGCGGTCACTTAATATTATGTAGTTATTTGATTCTAATTACAAAGTTACTAACATAACATCAAATATTAAAACATTACCGAGGGAATGCCTCCAAGGTAATGTACTGTACTGTAGTGGCACCCTTCTTTAACGAACTGTAAATTGAACACATTTGCCACTAAACTGTTGACATCCTTGTGGACTCCCTTGCAAATGGGCCAAGAGGTTTACTGTCAAGTCTTTAGTACTCGTTTTTTTTTTTTCAACATTCAAACACTTTCATGGTGCTTAAAGAGGGAAACCATTAGCCACACATGTTAGCAAGCTTCTTCTGGAGATATCAAGGAATGGATATCTTGCAGGCCCTTTCTGCCCCAACTTACTCCTTTATGTCATTGCTCAAGCATTTTGTTCTGGTAATGAATCTAGGCATGCTGCATCAATATCAATTTTCGTATTAATCTCTACAAATATTCAGAAAGCATTGGAGATTGCTTATTTACTGTTTTATAAGAAACTTTAAGATCTCAATTCGAATTTACTCGTTTGTTAATATAAAAATATGGTGTTTATTAAGATATTAAATACTCCCGAAACGTTAACCAACAGATCTTCATAAGCTTTGATTTTTTTTTTTTCAGCTGGTGCTTCCATGTCATTAACTTATATTGTATCTGAAAGTATCATTCCTGGGTATGACTTATGAGCAGCAGATCCTTTGTTTTCTGTATATAGAATTCTGTTTATAGAGCTCGGGAACTTTTCTGTCATCTGGAGTAATCTGGTATATGTGTTGCAGATATAGTGGTGGCATGAGCTCTGCAAAGGCTGCTCTTGAGAGTAACACGCGAGTGAGTCTTATTTCTCTGCGTGTTGTTTATCTCATGTGGGTGGTTGGGGTGGATTTAGTTTCAGTCAGTGGTTGATATGTTTGCAACATTTTATTGATTCTTTAGGTCGTAGCTTCTAAGGCTGGAAGAAACCACAGAATTAGAATGAACACAATATCTGCAGGTACGAGAACTCTTTTTTTCTGAAAAAAGCTATTTAAGTTTATTATTGGAACAAACATAAAAAATGGGTAGAAGTTTATTGGCAAAGTTATGTTTAGTTTCAATTAAAAAATTATGTTTTTATAAATTGTATTAGAATGACAAAAAAATTGATTTCATTTTTTGTTCAAAATTTAACTAACGTTTGTCAAGTTTATTAAAATTTATAAAATTCAAAGTTCTTAATTCCATTTCTATATGAAGTTTGCAAGTGTATTTTATAAATGGATAATCTTGTTGGCTTTGTGTTAGTTTGTTATTGTGTTGAAAGAGCTGTGCTATCCCCATAACTTTCGTGTATATTTGGAATAAATAAAAGTTATTTGCGAAAATCATTTCATAAACTCATAATGATTTTAACTACAACTCTGGACCTTTTAGGAAGTGATTTAAAATTGAGGTTGTAGATCATTTGAAGTAAAGTTGAGATAATATGTTTCAAACATTTTCAGTTTAACAACGTGTAAAATGCATCACCCAAACTCCACTTGAATTTATATGAAAACTCAAATCACTGTGAGAAATTTTTCTCTCTCAACCAGTATAAATTTTTAAATAAATTCCATAAACTGAATTTTGTTACTCCAAACGTAGCCTTGGTTTCCATAGAAAGCTCAAATATCTTCAAATGAGACCACTTGCGCCCGAACTTGCACAATTAGAAACAGGGCCATCAAGAAACCGAGCAGCAGGCAATTGAATTTATGGACATGATGATTGATTACTCGACGGCTAGTGCGTTTTACAGAAATAACTACCAGTGGGTTGTCTACTTTCCCTTTAAATCTCATTTTTACTGTAATTAATGAATATTCCAAGTAATGTTATTGAACAGAGGAGCCTTCCTTTCGTGTCTCGCCGAAGCGGTTGCATACGCAGACAATGGGCTTTAATGAAATGGGTGTTGGAGGTGGACGGCCCGATTTTTGAAAGCCTTGAGATACCGAAAGATAAGTAAAGATGATATGTGCAAGACTAACAGAATCGATATCTTGGGTTTTACACATTTTTTTGAATTTTCCTCCTCGAGCAACTCTTCTTTTTTAGTAAGTTCTCTTTTAATAGTGTGACAAAAGAAAATAATTAGATTCAGAGCACTAGTTTTAAGATGAGACATAATCGAACATTTTGGGTCCAGAAAATATTTATCACGATTCTATCAGGTTTAAGGCTAAAAGCACATTCTTCGGTCATTGTGATTTACTTTCATTAAAATTTGGGTTCAAATCAACTTTTCCTATCAAATAACTCAGTATCTGTAATTTTATGATTATCATTTTATATAAAATCATCTTTTTTTTTGTTCTGAGAGAAAACTGTTAGCATAGTATCAACGCGAACATACAAAAATTTCAAGTTACATAAATTAAAAAAAAAAAAAAACAAATGAGTATCTGCCGGTTATAATCCTATTTCTGAGCTCCCATGATTCAGTGAAAGTTCAATGGTGATGAGAATAAAGAAGCTCAAAATGCAGCATTTTGACATATGACAAGAAAATTTACATAATCCTTAAAAAAAAAAATTATCAAACTACAATCGGATATCAACAAGTAGATTAATTTTTCTGGAAAACTTGGGTAACAACGGAAGGCAGACATCAGTTCAAGGATTGCTATTTCACACAACCGAATATACTATACATCTCGGCAGGAAACCAACAAGAAAGGAGCAATGCCATGTTCCTATCGTCACCACCTGTTCGAAAGGTACGTCAGGTCTCATTTCCTTCTTGGCTTCCCCCTTTGACATCTATCCTCCCTTCTCCAATTAGATATTAGAAATGGGAACACACAGTGTCTAGTATCTCAAGTAAAAATATGTGGATGTATACTAGAAAAGATTCCCTACGGATGCCTATACAAATCCTATAGCATACACAACTCTAACAGGAAATTGACTAACTTTTGAACCAATCCAAATTCTGTAAAAGTCAGAAAATCTCAGACAATCTTACGCTTCCCTTTTCGAATAGCAGCAGTTCTTTCAGTATTGTCATTCTCAGGTGAGTTCTCTACCACCAATTTTTCCTGCAAAACCAAGCCTCGGTTCCTGGTTAACTTTCTGATTGGTGTTGTGGGAGCTGTTTCATCAGATACCTGACATACTGAATCTGCTTGACATTGACTCGATATGCCTACCTGATTCCGATGATCTGCTTGACATTGGCTTGATATGCCTACCTGATTCCGATGTGGCATGAGCTCCTCACCAGTTTTAACATAAGATGTCATCAACTGTAAATTCAACAAAGTTTTCCTCGTGTTTAGCGGGACATATGGAAAGCAAATTCACAGCAGTACAAAAGAGTAAGTTCCAAAAATCCAGCAGAATTCACCAAAACAATCACGGGAAGTTATAAAATAATAGCCCGTTTGCTTATTATGGCCAACATCTGTGTTAAAATTTAACGAGATATTAGTTACGTATTGTTTAATAGCAACTCTTTTGGGGAAAGCGTAAACTGAGAAAAAAAATATATATTTTACTAAGCATCTTATCCATTTACCTTCCAGTCCTTGAAATCAAATCTGAAGATGAAATGGCTATAAGCAACTTCTCCAGATGCAACAACACTGGCGCCAGGAGCATTCCTCGGCACTGACATTTGGATGCGGAAAATAATTTTAGAAAATTGTCTGAGCTTGAAAAGAAATGGGAGTGAGGTTGAAAAGGATCTTACAAACTAAATGACCGCCCTTGTCATCCACCTTTATTTCGGCACGCCCATCCTTGACCAAAAATGATAGGGCAAATAAATTTTCTACCGTTTGTGCAAAAGAATTTCTATTCAAGAGTAAATTTTCAAGTCTAACTCTCTTGTTCTTCCTTAAAATATCAAACATGATTGCCATATTTCTGTCGGTATCTGACCTCTTCTCTGTGACAGTCTCATCAACCTGCACAAATTTACGTATAGCCAATGTAAATATTAAAACTTAAAATTGAAACTTAACTAAAGGTGAGAGAAAACCCAAAAAATATTGATAATACTAATAAGTTAAAATAACTAATTAATCCAGATATATACATTTTACTACAGTTGATTAAATATAATGCTCCTAGAACTAGATTTCCAAGCAGATAAAAAACAAAATTGTGGATAAAAAATGGACAAGGGAAATTCAGGTAAAGAAGTTTTTACACGCTAAGACAGAAAGTAACTTTACCTTGACCTAAAACCAAGGTACACAACCATCAAAATGTATACCAATATTTCATAGACAGGATTGGGGAAAAGTTAGTGAATTACGAACTCTAACATGAGACTATTCACTGAAAATCATTGATAGATTCTGCTATTCTTCTAAGAAAGAAATTACGCAGATTGAATAAGCAACTCTTACCTCTGCAGGGCGAGAACTTTCTGTGGGTTTCACGTGTTTTCTCCGCACAGACTTTCGTTGCTTTACTTCAATATCCATAGGCCCAATCCTGAAGGAGTTACGTTGACAATCAAATATTTATTTGAAAAATCTAAAGAATAAATGCATCTAAATACAGATAATATGCAAAAATGTAACGGAAAGAGATTAGTTTCACAGCCATTACATGGTACTGCATCCAGGGCTACTCCTAAAAGCATGTGAGACAACAACTCCAATACTTATCCAATCTATTAGGGTCCTTCCGTTCTCTGCGCTACTGCTTGGTCCACCATTTTGCCCAAAGTCTCTAAGAAGACAAGAAACAAAATCCGGAACAGTTATCCCTTCATTGTTTTGTGCCTTGACAGAAGTTACCAACGTGTTTGTAATGTCCAAGAGGGCCTCTGCATCTGCAACCTGTTCCCTTGGTTTCTGTACTGAAGATATAGACGTAGATTGGTTATATAAAATCAGAGTGAGCTCTAAAATCTTCTTGCATCAGAAGAAAAACCCAGGTACATAGAATGAAACAACATGAACAAAACGTAATATTAAGACAACAAGGCAAAATTTGCCCATTTATGATAGCTGGTACCGACTTGAATAGAGTCATATAGAAAATAAGAAATATAAAATGAAAGAACAAAAGCCGAAAATTATCTTCTCTCAAGTCGAGAGAACAGGTCTCCAAAGTGAGGCATGAAGAAACAAAAAACAAAGAAAAAGCATTTATTCTAAGTGGATGCCACAACCGTAGCAAGAAAAAAGGGGGGGAACAACAGAATCTGCAATCCACCATATCCACTTCCCTCCTTTTACAACTTTTCTGATGACAATTCAACATTCAACTAAGTACTTACTAAAGCTACCTCTAAGATCAGTAATTACATACATGTTGCAAAAATTTCGCAGGTTTCGAATGTTACATGCAATGTAAAGAGAAAAGGAAACTAAAAACAAAAAGGAAAACAAGAAGAAAAATATTGACTATAATAATCGTGTTAGAAAATGATCATATAATTCAATACCTAGCTGGTGTAAGCTCTCCACTTCGTTAAAGATTGAGTCAAACTTATCTTCTCTTACGATTTCTTCTCTTTTATCTGCACAATCAATTAACAAGGAAAACCTTCAAACTTCAAATGTTGCTGGAACAATTATTTTATCAAACTAATGTTAACTTAAACATTTTTATCAGGGGTACTCAACCAACTGCAGTAGTCTATTTCTCATGAACTAAAAATGAATTAAACAAAAAAGAAACAAAACAAAATGTTCAACATTCAGAACTTAAAATCCTAATTCAGAACAAAATGTTCAACATTCAGAACGCAAATCGCTCATTTCCACCACTAAATCCATAGACGAATAACGAAGGCAAAAAGACAATCCAAAAGACTAAGGCTGACAACAAAGAAATAAAACAAATTAAACTACCAAGAATAAGAGTCTTGAGGGCAAGATAGCGAGACCGAAGAACTCTACGATCGGCAACACTCTCATTGCAGGAATCGCTTGTAGCTCTTCCATCTTCACCGGCATCGCGCCCTGAATTGTTGTCAGGGTTGCTACTGCTAGTACCAACGCATTCGCTCTTTACACGTTTGACGACGGGTCTCCGGTTTCTTTTCATTTTCCTCAACGTTATTCTAGAAAAAAGAATGGTGAAGGAGCGAAACAAAGATGAATCAAGGAGTTGGAGGAACCGAAAAAAAAAAAACCCTAGAAGAAATTCTCTTTTTGAATTTAGGAGTTGGAAGTAAATAAACCCTAAAATTCAAATTTGGGCAGTGAGTTTTTGAGAAGGGAATTCAAGATTTGCTAAATGTACATTTAGTAGCACAGAGATCGGTGCTGTTGAAGTTTGAATATTTTTCTTTTTCCTTCTTTTTGTTCTTTTGAGAGAGAGATCTACTGCTGATTCATACAAACGGACGGCTGTGATCCGTGAACTCGAGGGACTTCAAGTCTGAAACATGTCGACGGCTGATAGGCTGTCTTATATGTTAGATGACTCGCAGGTGAGTCAATCAATTATCAAGCCACCAAGTGAACTCGTCAGTTAGGAGTCCGCAAAATTCAGAAAATTTCAATTTTTAAATTTCGAATTTCACAAAAAAAAACAAAATATTTATTTTAATGGCTGGAGGGTCGCCCACCTGGCGCACAAAGTTAACCGGTTAATCTACACCCCAACCATAAATTCATACCCCTCGTTTTTTCTAGAATTACAATAAAACCAAGACTCCCTTTTTGCCGTTTTCTGAAAAACCAAGGGCAATACTTGATTAGCAAAACAAAAACCTCTAAACAAGACACTGAAACTCTGAATTCCC
Source organism: Carica papaya (assembly GCF_000150535.2). The sequence continues at coordinate 525,930 of NW_019014607.1, forward strand.
CCAAATCCAGCTGAATTATTTTGGCGGAATCTCCGCTAAATTCATAATTTTCTCCCTCTCAAACCAAAAACATATGATCAGATGAAATTTATATAAATCAGCCCAATTTCTAGTTTAAATCTCAAGAGATTCAAGTCAGAAACGTTTCGTTGGTGAAGAAGATGAAAGCTTCTTTGAAGTTCCGTGAAGAGCAGAAGCCTCTGTTTAGAGCTAAAGTGCCGCTTAATATATTGGGGTTCCCCTTCCAATCTGGGATCGTCGCCGGAGAATCCAAGGAGCTCACTCTTAATCTCGCTACTTTCTTCGAGTCTGGACCCTCGATCAAAATCGCCTACCGGCCTAATGACACACGGAACCCTTTCTCCCTCGTTGTCAAAACCGGGACTGGATCTTTTGGATCGCCGTTTTCCAGCTCCATGCTCATGAGCGCCGAGTTCAACCTCCTTGGCAGGGCAAACCCTACCTTCATGCTCCATTTCAAGCCTCAGTTCGGTGATTTTTCGATTAAAAAGTCGCACTCCTCAGTCTTTGATAGGAAGGCGAGGTCCATGAAGGGTGCCGTCGCAGACGACGATTCGGCGATTGAGGTTGTGGAGTCGCCGGCCGTCAATGGCGGAGGAGGAATAGGGAGCTTCTCGGCTGCTAAGAAGATTATCGTCTTGCCATCAACGTCGGCCGGAGACATCGCAGGGTTATTCTCTGGCGTGGAGATGGCAGCGAGGACGGCGCTGCCGGTTAAGGAACGCGCGGTGGTGAATTTCCGGTGGGGAGTTAGGGTTCCGGCGGAGATGAAGAGCTACGATCCGACAGCCGGGTTCTCGTTTAGGAAAATCCCCTTCCTGGTTATGAACAAAATCGGGATCGAACACGTGGACGGTCCCGATTCTAATCGATCCAAAAGTAGAAATAATGCGGGTCCGGAATCGGGTTCGGGCAATGCTGGCGTGGCCGAGGCTTGCTTGATGATGAACCGTCAGCTGGCTGTTTTGCAAGCCGAGAATGGGTTGTTAAGGAAAGCCGTGGAGGAACTCCATCAAGAAATCACCGGCGGGAAGTCAGCATCGTTGACCGTCGATTCCAGTCCGCCGAGGTATCGGAAACCCGAGAGAAGCGGAAATAAATCCAAACCCGACGTGAAAAACAGTGAGAAGAGATTTAAAACGGTGTCGGATATGGATGCGAAGCCAGCAGAGGGAGACGTGAGTGAGGAGTTGATGAAGGCGCTGAAGGGTGCTACCGGAGCTTGAATTTGTCGAAATGAATCTGTAACAGCTGGTTTAGTTGTCCTGTTCGGTTTGATTTAAAATGGAAATTCTCAGTTTTGTGAGTTCTAGTTTTGGTAGTAATTTAAATACAGTATCGTTTTCCTTAATCACTTCAATTAATCTCATTTCATACATGTGGGTAATGCATATTGTAAATTGCTTACATTAATAATAATAAGGCTTTGTTTGGTGACTTGTTCCTAGTAATTCATTTTTTCTTTGAAAAATAAAATTACGTCGTGTCCAAAAATATAATAAATTTTTTTAAAAAATATAGTATAATTTGATCATTATAATTTTATAAATATTAATAAATTAAAATTTTAATTTCAATAAATCGAAGATTATAAGTACATTATAAATGTACATGACCCAATGTTTATTTTATTAAAAATATAATATATTTGTTGAAATATAATCTAATTTAATCGTTACAGATCAATTAATATATTAATAAATTAGATCTGATAAAAAAGGATATCATGATTTTATCTGAAATTACAAATTTTAAATTTAATATTAATCGATATACTCTCGTATAAGTTACAAGATATCGTATATTATAATCTATAGTTACGAATTCGAATCTGTTAGTAAAATAAATATATATTTAATACATACTATTTAAAAAAAAAAAACTCACCGAGTATTTCGTCCTATTACAATTATTCTTTTTAGTTACGATGCAAAAGCCATTATGGAAGAAAAGGGTAAAAAAAAAAAAAAGAGCATGCACTTTCCTACGGGGAATACTTATCCTTTTTCAATAGTGAAAAGGTAAAACAGTGTCTATTGTATTTTTAATTTTTTTTCACTAATTAAAATTTCTATAAGTAATTTACTTAAACTTAAACTTGATATAGTACAAAATATATTTTTTCCTTATTAATTATTAATCGATTACAAATTTAAATTCGTATCTTATCTTTAATTTATAATATTTTTTAATGTAAAAATATTCGTTATATCTATTTTAACAATAACTTAATCAATATTTATTAGTAACATAAAATAAAAATAAATATATTTATGTTAAAAATAGATATTCTAGTGACAAATCTAACTAAAATTATCAAAAAATATATTTTAAAAATATTTAAAATGTAATACGTATATATGAGATTTAGTTATATTAAAAAGATAATCTTATTAGAAAGTATATTAAATTTACTATTGAAAATTAAAACAATTTTTTAAAGATTTAAGATTAGTAATTAAAATTCAATTATTTAATAATATATAAAAAAATCGGTAATTTTTCTTATATTTATTTATTGATAAATTGTTTTTGACATAAAATAATATACATATAAAAATAATTACTTAAATGTGTTTTATTTATGAGTTAGATATTATAAAATATTTGAAAATAATTACTTTAACTAGACTTATTTTTAAAATTTTTCTAAGTTAATTTTTGTTCTTATTATTTAATGTGAACATTTTATTTTATTTTTAAATTTTTTATTTATATATAAAAATTATAATTACGTTACAGATACATTTAAAAAATATAATTGATGAATTTATTGAAGTTTTGATTTTTTTAAATTATTTATTTATTGAATTATTATTTATGAGAGTAAAGATTTAAAGTGAAATTTTAATATTTTATTTAAAATTATTTTTAAAAATAAGGATTAAATTTGGGATTTTTTTATAGAGAAAATTGGGAATTGTTATTTTATATATAACAGAATAATTCGTATAATGATAGGGTAAATTAGTAATTTAAAAACATAAATAGGAGTCCCCGTTGCACTCGAACAAAACCCTAGAGATCAGTGCCCCTAATATAAGCCGAGCCGGAAAAAGTAAAATCTGTGTGTGTGTGTATATATATATATATATATATATATATTCACGTATATATCTTATTTATGTAAATGAAATTATAAATACAGAGGGAAGACGAGTCCTAGGAAACGAACGAATTGCAGAGAAAAATTTAGAGGAGAAAGATAATGAATGAACCGTGAGTAAACAATTTTCATGGCTAAGCCAGATAACGTTTCCGAGAAACAAACATGGGGAACATGGGAAGAGCTTCTGCTGGCTTGCGCCGTTCATCGGTACGGCGCCGACAGCTGGGACTCTGTAGCCATGGAAGTTCAGAAGCGGAGCTCAACGCTCTCTTCTCTAACCCCTCTATCGTGTAAACAGAAATACATCGACCTAAGGAGCCGCTTCGCCAGAAACGACAACGCTCCGATCGGCGACGATGATAAAGCCACCACTGAGATTGGAAACGTTCCTTGGCTCGAGGAGTTGAGACAGCTCCGTGTCGCTGAACTCAGACGCGAAGTTGAACGTTATGATCTTTCCATCGTGTACATCCATAATAAACATAATAAGTTTTTGTTGAAATATCATTTTAGGAAATCTGTTTTAGTTCATCACTTTTTCAGGAGTTTACAACATATTCTGTTATATTGTATAGGTCTTTGCAATTGAAGGTCAAGAGTCTGGAAGAGGAGAGGGAACGTAGCTTGAGGGAGAAGGAGAAGGGAACAGAGAGATCCGATCTGGAAAAGGCCGTTGAGTTATCAAATGAAGAAAAGAAAGAAATAGATTGTCCACCGGAGACCGTCGCCGGCGAAGTCGTTTCCGGTGCCGAATCAGACCCGGAGAACCGGTCCATGAATGCATCCAACTCGACAGATCCGAAAGGCAAGAAGCGCGGAACCGGTCAGGAAGAGGCCGAAAAAGGACGGGAACCGGTCGATCCCGTAAAAGAACCGAGCCGGACGGCTGGAAACGGCGGGATACTCGGGGAGGATTCCTACAACGGTAGCTGTAACAGTATGGCGAAAGAATCGGCGGAAAACTTGGAAATAGTTGATCCGGAGAGAGAAGCTGGTGAGTCAAATGAGTTCTTTGACTCGGTGGCCGAGTCGCTCAGTGGTGGGGAAGGGGGAGGAGGAGAGGGTAGTGACGTGCAGAGCTCGGCTAGCTTAGCGAGGAAGGAGAAGAAAGGCAAGGAACCGGTCGAACCGGACAGCGAGGATCAATCTCCCGCCATCAAGCGGGTATCTGTTGAATCTAAGCCGTTGGTTGATTTCCTCGAGATCCTCCGGTCGCACAAGTTTGGCTCCATCTTCGAGCGCCGGCTCGAAAGCCAGGTAAACAAAATGAAAATCTCCATTTTTTTTTTTAATTTTAATTTTATTTAAATATTTTTAACAAACACACAAAAAAAAAAGGAGTTTTAATTGGGTGCTACGTGGGTGAGTTGAAATATCACCGTCAGCGTTATAGATCCAATTCGGCGCTGACGTGGCTCCGAATTATTAGGTGGCGGTGACCTTTACGATAAACAGTTACCGTGTCATAATGGTTGATTTCTGTAGTCGAGACATTTGGGCTCTGAACGTTACGTGGATAAACCCATTAGTAGTATTTTTCATTAAGAATTAAAAAAAAAAAAAAGGAAATTCCAATTGTGGGTATTTTTAGGCTCCTCGCTGGTGCAGGGTATGGATCGTATGGTCGTCCGTAAATGATGGTGCATGTTGACTGCAAAGGTTCTTTAATCATGGCCATAGATGACAGATAGAATGGAAATTAGTGGGTCCCCCGCCACCCTCCCCCCAAATTTTTTTTATTATTTACATATCTACCCTCTTAGGCTTTTATTTTCCACTTGATTTTGTGGAATAGGAAAAAAAAAAATCATCCACCAGGGGGTGGTAGGTATGACCAGCAATTAAAAAAAAAAAACTTGGAAATTTGTGGAGGTCATGTCTGATACACGTGGCCATTTCCTTCTTCAGTAAAAAGGGGGTCATGTGTTTAAGGTGGCATGGTGTACTCTGTACCCTGTACCTAAATTTTGATTCCTGAAATAATACGCAGTATCATCAAATTCAATTTGATTCTGCGTTTATTTAAGTCATAGTTTAATATAAAAATAATTCAACTCTTATTTATAGCGAAGTCAGGATGTATTCTTGTATACAAAAAAATATTTATATGCAATCTACAATCAAGTAGCAACAACTCCAACCAAGCTAAAAATATATTATATATTATGTATTAGAGTTAGTTTTTACTTTTGTTCGGTATAAATATATTATATTGTAAGAGTATAATTTATCTCTAAATATTATCTTGGATTTTTTTTTATTTTCTGCATGTGTACTTGCTTTCTCTTTTACAATTTGTAAGTGGTCTCTTCAGGCTCTTATGCATCTTAACAACCAGCTGGTGTTATATGCGACGCTGCATATTTGTGTTTTGATGCTTGTTTTTGGAATATGGCAAAACATGAAAGTAATTTGTGCATGTTTATTCTCCATGAGGTAATTATGATCTATGGTTTTGGAAAATTTGCCTGCCGCAGGAAACACCCAAGTACAAAGATTTAATTCGCCAACACTTAGACCTCGAAACAATTCGAATCCACGTCGAACAAGATTCATATTCAGGCTGCAACATCAAGTTCTTCCGCGATTTGCTGCTTCTCTTCAGCAATGCTATTCTGTTCTATGACAAGAGATGCTCAGAATTTAAAGCTGCTGTGGAGCTTAGAAAGCTTGTTTTAAAAGAAATCCCTCTCAAGATTCCCAAATCGACTTCATCCTCAAAAGAACAAATCTCCCCAGAAGCAAAACCTCTAAACCCAGATACAGAACCATCACATCCCCTAGTTCTGAAGCCAAGAATCTCAGTCCCCATTATCGCTTGTCGAAAACGAAGCTCAATCACCGCCAAGGCATCAACATCATCTTCAGGACCGGACAAGAAAAGATCTCAAACAGTCCCATTGTTGGATGAGAAGCTTGTCCTCGACTGGAAAACTGAAGAGCCTCGTGTGACAAGGAAAAGAACGAGAGAAAGATCTTCTGCCAACACCAAACAACCCAACAACAACGTCAAGAACAGCGTGAAAACAAAGAAGCAGGCAGATATAAACACCAACATTGTATCTTCAAGCAAAGGAGGGTCTTCCAACGAAAGCTCAGAGTCTAAAAAGGCGGAAAAAGACAAGAAGAACAATGTAACTTCCAACACAAAGAAGCAAAGTGCTGCAAATTTCTTGAACAGAATGAAACAGAGCGGTTCACCCCATAACGCCTCATTATTGAGTAGCTCTGCTGCAAGTTCTGATAAAGGTAAAGTAGGAGGTGAGCAGAAGAAAAACAACAACGGCAATGGCAATAGTAAAGGGGATTCGAGAAAAAATCAAACACCGCGCAATTCATCGATCGGGAAGAGCGTGAAGGAGAACGGAAGCTCGACAAAGAAAAGCATTGGAAGGCCGCCGAAGAGAGCAGCCGCGGCAGCCTCAACTCCTGCTGCAATGGCGGGTAAGCGAGGTAGGGAAGGTGGTGAAACAGAGGCAGGTTCTTCGGGACATTTAAAGAAACGGTCTAGGAGGTAATTGCCTGATGATTATATGATTATTTTGTATTGAAAAAATATGTGGCCTGTAGTTTTGTAATACTACCTCGGTTTAGATTGGGTTAGATTTTGCTTCTAATTTCAGGTCTCCTTCTCTTTCATTCTCTCCTGTGGAGCTGAGAATTGACTTGTGCCCATCACAACACAAGTGAAAATAGATAGATATTTCCTTTTGTCTTCCAAGTTTTAACCACTGCTTGTGGGAACCCAAACAAGCTTTTAAAATGGGAAACTACAATATATATATATATATATACACACACACACACACATACATATACATATATACATAAAAATTTCTGTGAAGCCACTTGCATTGCTTGAGATAAAAGCTACTTATATTCTATATAAAGGAAACATATCCCTGGCTTACTTTGTAAATCTGAAAACAATTTTATACATAATATATATTAAATAATTAAAATATATAAATTATGACTACTCCACTTAAAGAAATACGATTATGACGAAATTTAATATAATATATTAATAAATTAAATTTAAATTACGTTGAATTAAAGATTAGGAACAAATTTTTAAATTTGTGAAGTTTAAAGGGAGCACAAAAATTTTAGTTCAATATGGAGGGGAAAGATAGAAACGTAATTTATTACGTCATTTTTATTTTTTAAAAAAAATATTGAGAGTTTGTTAAGCATTATAAGAACCTTTTTCTTTTTTTGTTCTTTTACAATAAAACAGTAGCGGGTGGGACACCATTTCTCCAAAATACGCCATAATTCTCCTCCCTCGTAAAATATCCGTTTCTGTTTCTTTTTTCTCTTTTCACAGCCTCAATTCATCTCTCCACTATTTCAACGCCTCTCTCTCTCTTTCTCTGTCTCTCTCTCTCTCTAACCTTCTCCCTTATCATGACAACAACGGATTCCATTGAATCACGTACAAAATACAATCCGCCAATGGCGTCGCTTTCCAAGCAAGAGAGTTTCAGAATCAAATCCACCTCTCCAACAACCGCAACGAAGGCAAAATTTTGCTGCATTAATAGATGGTGTCAAGGTTATTCTGTCCGCCGATGACCTTCAGAGGTTATGGATAGATCCATAGAGGGTGCTTCTCGCTGGCTCTTTCCAAATTCAAGGTGTTTCTGCAGATAGGTCTCTCGAAAACTCGTCTGGTACACAGATTCTCTTGATAGCAGGTAAATACTTGTATATCTATATGTATGTGTTGATATCTTTTGATTGCTTGATTTTGCTATTTGATCATTCGTTTTTGTGCATGGCTTGATTCCTAGGTTTCTAATTTTGCTGCCCTTTTCTTAGGTGCTTTTGTTATTGATCCTTTTTTATTATCAAAGATGTCTGATGGATTTTTCTTTTTAATTATTTGTATTGACTGGTTTTGATGCTTCTTAGATGTTGTTCTCTTTGCTCTTGGATCAATTTTGGTTTTGATGCTTCTTTAGGTATTGTTTCTGTTTGCTCGAGGTTTAATGAACTGAGGTTTTGATAGTTCTTTTTGTTTTTAATCTATTGATGTAAAAAACTATGTCGATAGTGTCCTGTAAGATTAAGAGGAATAAGTTGGCAATTTATTCATTGATAATTTCAGATCGGGCTTCTGAAACAAGCAGATCTGGAAGGTTTACCATACACATTTAGGAGATGCTATAGCAGATTGTTAATTATTTATTAGCAATTGATGAATTGTTAGCAAGCCTCTTGAGGATTGCTTTGGAGATAAGAATCATTTTAATGGGACTAGTTTATGGATTCATATATTGGTTGTGTGGGAGCATACTTGGGTTGTCATTCATCATCTAGTCGCAGAAACTACGTCCTTACCATGCTGGACTAATATCTCTCAAGCTGGATAATATGGTAGCTACGCTTTTACGGAAGTACTTTTAACTAATGATTCATATGTACAGAAAAACTCCAGCTCTTTGATATTGGTGCAGACTCCTTGTTAAGAGAGTTGAGACTGGCTGTTTTGGAGTTTGATATATAGAAAACTTTCATCTACCGATCCTTATTTGCTGCCTTTTGGGTGAGTATAAACATTTATCTCAAGGTTGCTGGGTTCAAGGATTGGTACTTTTAGAGCTTTAGCTCTTTGATATTGCTTCCTTGATTTAAGACTGGCCATTTCTGGCTTTTTTTTTAGCTGGCCCTTTGCTATGTGGATTAGTCGGGAGTTGACTTCCACAATTAGTTGCAAATAAGGTACCTACTGTGTATTTTTATCATTTTCATGGGGAAGCATTAGACCGAAATCTTTTTATCTAGTTTCGTAGAACATGTGGCACACTTGCTTCTTCAAGAAGGACCAGTACTGGCTTGGAATTCTTTTGCTTCAATTTCAGGTTTTCATCCTTGCAGGACGAATATCTAACTGCAAATTGGTAATAGATGTGTTTTTCTTCCTTCTATGTGAACTTGTTTTAGTTTTAGGACTTTAAGGCGAGATGTGTTTTTCTTCCTTTTATGTGCAGTTATTTTGGTTTTAGGACTTGTAAATCTCGCCTTACATCCTTCATTTGTTGATGTGAAGCACGAACTAACTCTTTATTTGTCTAGTTAGTGGATCTGTTTGTATTGAGTTGTAGTTTACCCATGTGTCTACGTAACATCACCTGTATTTTCAAAATGAATCTTACTCGTGTGTCCCGGCGCAGGCATACTGTATTAGTACATTCTTTCCAATAAATGCCTTAGCTGGAATTCACAAGTTTCCTGTTAAATTATACCCTCAAACAACTTACTTTAACTAATACAAGAGTTAATGAACATCTTAAGTTTAGAGAAAACAGTACATGCTTTAATGTAATCTTATCAGTTAAGCACTCATCTTCAGTTCTGAATGAGTCTATTAGATTTTTTTTTCCGAGATAATTTTGTATTTAATTGATTGTGAGGGTTAGATTGAAGGTTCTTGTTGATGAGTCCAGTTTGTCTACTAAGCCATGTGAGAATAAGACTTGAATGAGAATATAAGCAGAAAATAACTGGACATAGCTGAAGGCTGGTGGTGAATGTGTTTAAAGTTCTCTTATTGTAGGTGGAAGGAGACCAGCCTGGATAAAATCCTTATTAGATTGAAGGTTTTTGTTATATCAATGCATGAACTATAGTTTGTAGTAGTAATTAATTCAAAGGTTGGAGTTGCTGCTGAAATTTGCTAATATAGTTTGCTTCCTTTTGCATATCATTGTCCTGAATGACCTATTCTCTTTCTCTTTGATTTGCAGGAATTGTATCTCAAATAAAAATATAAAGAATGTAAATCCTAATCCTTGGAGAAGAAGGCGTCTAATCCATATGCATCCAAACCAAACATGGCCGTTGTACCACCCAAAACTGAAATCTTTACATTGCTAGACAATCTACCAAGAATAAGTTTTCACTGCACAGTGAATGTAATATAAAAACATGTTTACTGATGTTTCTCGTATGATCTCTATCAGGTGGAAAGGGTAATTGACACGAGTCATCCAGATTCCCGTGAGCTTGAGAATGCAAAGAAGATGCTTAAGGTAAGATTCTGAATGTATGCTTTTTTCTAAAAAAAGTAATAATTTCATTTCTGTTATTTATAACACCATTAAAGTAATCTATTATATCATATTATGTTGCGAGAACATGAACAGGCATCAGTTGATGCCATTGCAAGGCTTGCAGATGCATCTGA
>NW_019014607.1:536315-558458 GCF_000150535.2 Carica papaya
TCCTGGGATGATGATATTGTGGTTATACTATGGACGATCTGGAAATAATTCAGGAAAGTAAAGTTCACTGCAAATCGACATGGTGACTGTCATATTGACAATGGTAAAGCCATTGCATAGGCTTATGTCTATGCACAAAATGAATTCATTATTTTCTATACATTGCTGCAAGCTTCTGTCATAATAACTAACAACTTGGAAGGTAATTAAATTCATCAAACAGTTTCTTTTCTTATTTTTGCCTAAAAGCAGGATGGAGAACCGCCTTTTTCAGTTGCATTACCAATGAATCAGGATACATAATTTCTTTATCTGCATGTTTTAGGTTTTTGCTATATCGATGCATGAATTAATTTTTGTAGTAGTAATCAATTCAAAGGTTGGAGTTACTGCTGAAGTTTGCTAATATAGTTTGCCCCCCTTTGTATATCATTTGTCCTGAATGACCTAATTTCTTTCTCTTTGATTTGCAGGAATTGTTATTTCAAATAAAAATATAAAGATATGTAAGGGCTCATCCTTGAAGAAGAACGCCTCTAATCCATATGCATACAAACCAAACACAGCCATTGTACTGCCACAAAACTGAAATCTTTACATTGTTAGAGAATCTACCGAGAATAAGTTTTACATCAGTCCTAGACAACCTAGCTCCTGTTGTCTTACGGAAAAATCAAAAGAACATCTTTTCCATGTGCGTGAGCAAACTGTTACATCATAAATATGAGCATTCTCTGTCTGCAGAGGGAAAGAAGCCGACATCCAAGAATAATTCGAGAATCACATAGAAGAAAGGGAAAGCAAATGGCAACCGGAACAGCAGGACCAGCTGGCTGGATATCAGATGTGTAATAGGCCATTCCTAAGAAAATCATCAGCAGTTCCCTTGACCATCCCCAACTTTCTGATAAAACCAGATGACCTCCACCATGCCAAACTGGTTTCTCCATTGTCATTCCTGATCCATTGGTAATGCAACTGAAAAAGGTGGTTCTCCATCTGCTTTTACGCAAAAATAGGAAAAGAAACTGTACAAGATTAGCTTGATGAATTTAGTTACCTTAAATATTTGTTAGTGACAGAAACTTGTAGCAACATATAGAAAATAATGAAATTCATGTTGTTCATACACATACACCTATGCAGTGGCTTTACCATTGTCAATATGCCAGACACCATGTCGGTGTGCTCTGAACTATACTTACCTAAAATTATTTCCAGATCTTCCATCGTATAACATTCACAGGTTTATAGTTCATAACTTGAAATGTCATCATATAAATGCCCCGCGCAGTTAAATCTTAATATTCACGGAGACAATTGAATGGAATATGCAACTTAAAATGAACTGCTCGCTGCAATTTAGATGGGTTCTACATTGTTCTACTTCGAGTGAGAAAAAAATTTTTGTATGTACAACAAAAAACCTGCAAAAGGAATTTATTATTTCCATATGTATTTATTACCACTTTCACCATCAGATGCATCTGCAAGTCTTGCAATGGCATCAACTAATGCCTGTTCATGTTCCTGCAACATGATACGATATAATGGATTACATTTATGGTGTTATAAACAACAGAAAAGAAATTATTACTTTTTTAAGAAGAAGAGCATACATTCAGGATCTTACCTTAAGCATCTTCTTTGCATTCTCAAGCTCACGGGGATCTGGATGACTCGCATCAAAAACCCTTTCCACCTGATAATTTATATGAGAAAACATCACTAAACATGTTTTTGTACTACATTAACTGTGCTGAGTGCTCAACACACACCTCTTTCACCAGAGTCTCCGTGTTTAATAATTCAATATCATCCGACAATTTCCTTCCACCACCATTCTGTGTTGATTGGACGTCCTTTTTAAACTGACTCTTTGTGGAACCTCTCCCTCTCCCAGGACCTGGTACTGGAGTGCCCCGGCTAAAAGCTTTCTTGCTTCCATGGCCTGGCCCACCGTGCCCTCCTCGATAGGATATTGCAGGGTCTTCACCATCCCATCTAATATCCTCTGGAGAAATCTGCAATCAGTGAGATGTCAACATTGTCTGTCTCATGACTAGTTCACACCCCTTAAAAAGCAATTCATTCCCCGAAGTAAATTGGAAAGCAATAGTGTCAATCTCCTTAAGAACATCATAGCCATATTTGGACCCAAGTGACAACACTAACAATGGCAAATGGCTAGAGGAAATCAGCAGAGTATGTGAATAGGACAGGAGATCACAATGATTTTTATTGTTCTGGATGATCTTGTTGCTCAAAGATAATAAATGGGCTATCAAATTAACCTCTTGCCATTTCCCTTTAGGAGCATTTCAATCAAGAAGGAAAAAGGATTTCAATTTTTTCCCTACAAATTTTTGTTCTCTATCCAGATGTTTGGGGGCTCAAATAATTCCCTTCTATTATTTTGAAAATCTAGACATTATGGTTCTGTCTGTTTCAGACTAATATCATTTGTCAACATTATTTTTCACCCTTAGTTTTTATTTCAAAAACTATTATTTGTTTTTGTCCATGAATCTATATCGAGTTAGAAAATAAAAGTTCAAAGTAGTTCTTTTACAACTAAAGAAAGCCTGTACCTGAAAAGATCTAGAGAAGGCCTAATATTTAGTTTCGCCGTTTAAGAAGTTCCAACAGTGTTTTTCAAAAATTTTACTCTTTGAGAGATGTATTCTGATATAAGTGTGTACGTAGGCAATGGAAAATGAGCCTTTGTAATGTTCTAGGGTCAGAAATAAGTAAAATTAGTGAGAGGCAATCTTGAAGATTAAAAGAGCAAAAAACAGAGAGGAACAAACCAGAAGAGACAGGTGAATATATGTCAGCCAGCAGGGCTAAATGTGCATTGGACCCTAACATTACACTTCAATCTAAGATGCTAAGGCCTGCAATTGACTATAGAAATGATGGCGGCCAATCTTCGGACGAGATCAAGGTTCGGTAGTGGGCCTGTTGAAGGAAATCTAGTTGTGGTAAGCTCCAGAAAGGAGCCTGATTTGCTTGAGCTAGGTCCCAGTGAAAATACATGATTCTGTAACATGTTAAGTAAAAATTTGGCTGTCTGTCTTTTTTCTTGTTCTTTGAATGATGAGCCACTATTTTGTTATTTTTCACTTAATCTTCTGTAAAGATATTAAAATAAATAAATAAATGAAATGACACTAGAAACTTGATTCAGAACCTAAAGAAAAAGACAATTACTCCCTTGCTTTTCCATCCTCTTGGCTAGATGCAGGGTAGGCGCTATGCAGCATGGACACTACCTAAAGGCGGAACGTTTTTTTACCAAAAGTTTCAAACAACAACTTATTGTCCCAGAATGAGGATGCCTTTGGATTTCCTTGAGGTAGTTTTGGAAGAGCAAAGCTTTTCCCAGAACAGTTTTCTATTTTCCCTTGAGAGGTTCCATGAAAAAAAACTCCTAACCAAAGAGGGACAAAATTCATTGTTAATGGCTGCCCTTTTTTTGCTAGTTGAGAAAATAAATCCCCGACCATATCCTTCTTTGGTGTTCAAAGACTAGATGCTTATGGGATCCATATCTCCTGAGTAATGGCTAGATAGTGGCAGATGAGATTGAGGCATAGAATGGCTTCAGAGTTGGAAAGGGTAGGCAAATGCTGCTATCCTTCATTCAGGCTTTTCTTTGAGTTTTTTGGCAGTTGCTTTCTTTTTACTAGAGTTAGAAATCTTTGATCAAGAGCTTGAATATTTTGCTAAAAAAGCTCACCCTTCCACTAATTGAGAGGGCATAAGGAACCTCAGATTTTTGCCTTGCTGACTTGTAAACGATTTTGTGTGGGTGGCATTCCCAAAGTCCATGTTTAGAAAATTCTGCTTTTCCTCACAAAAATGAGAAAGACAACAGCATAGACTTTTAAAAATTAAGGATTATTATCACACATTTTCAAGAAATCCAGTGTTTCAAGATTTTAGAATCAATTATATACTTAACCCTATAAGTTAGCGCTGTAAGTAAAGAAACTAGGAGATATACCTCCTTGAGATCAACCCATTCCCAGGTCTCATTTGCAGTGCCTATATCATAAACCAGAGCATGTCGACCCTGAAAACAAACAAAATCTTCTGAGGATCACTGAATAAATCTTTTGGTAAATATTTAAAATGCTACAGTATTATAAAACAATTAATTGCAAAGTGCCACATATTTAGAAACACTAAGCTGGGCCTTGCAAAAATTTTCAGTGGACTAATTTAAAGGGGAAATTGGTGGGAAATTAACTAACAGCAGAGCTTCGTATCCAATAAAAGTTGCAAGAATATAAAAAGCTTGCTATTATGATCAAAATAAAGAAAGCTCAACTCATACCCTGGTACGAATTAACTGGATAGGAACTAAGAAAACACAATTAGCCACCATAAAAATAAGAAGAAAAGGCTACTAAAAGCATTTATGTCAAGCCAGGGCATATTTAGCAACAAAATCCGTTCACCATGAGATTTAAAAAAATCAGAACACATAATCAAAAAAGAGACACACAGGCAACTTTTAAAACATTGAACACACATACATCATCAGCTCCGTGTTCAATAATGACAACCTCATAGAAGTGGTTATCTTCAGGCCATCTTGTCCACACTTTTCTTCCAATTAGTCGATCAGCCCTTGTTCTTTCAGCAGGTTCATTTGCCAAAGTGGCACCTGATGACATCCGGTTAGTGAATTGTCTATTTCCAGCAGAACCTGCAGAGGCATACTGCATTGATTGGATTGCACAAACAAGTCAGATAATGCAGAGGGCCGATGAAAATAAAAAGTAAGGAAAATGACTTATTTACAATCTTTTTATATTCAAGAGCAAAAATTAAATTACTTGATCAGTAATTTTTTTCTTTCTTTATTTTTTTATTGTTCTTTTTTATTTTTTTCGCTTCCAGATGAAGGTCAAAGCAGAGAACATACTGATGATGTCTTTTGTTTCTTGCGGGATGCTGAAATGTTAGGACTGGGTAATATATCATGAACAGGTTGAGATGTGCTAAGTCGTGCAACTTGTTGTCCACCTCCCTGTCTCCAGTCCCTGACAGAAGTTTCCAAAAAGAACCAATCAAAAAAGAAAATTAAAAGGAAAAAAAAAGATTCCTTGCATGTCAATATAAATATTCCTAGATTTAATATTCGGTATGCATTCAGACCTTATCCTTCGAATGATATCATCTCCATGGACCTTGTTCAGCAGTTCTCTGTGTTCATCATCTGATACTCTCAGTTCTTTTCTGAGTTCTGTGATCAAGCTTTCCTTCTCCTGAAGAAGGGTCCACATACCAGAGTCATAAACAGATGAAAATGAAATGTGACATCTACAACCAAGAAGAAATAGGAATAAAGCACATGTGAGTACCCAAGTAATGGCATCAGACTGAGCTTTAAAAGCACGCAATACAGCACAGTAAGCTTCCTGTTCAAGTTGGTGAATTTGAGCCTCCATATCGACGTGCATCCTAGAATATGGGTTAGAACTTAGAACAGACCTTCCATTTCCTGCAACATGAACACCTCTTGGAACTCTATTTTGATGTGAGGGAGGGAGATCATCATCAGTACCTACATTTATTTATATAGAAATGTGCATGATTATCATAAAATCTTGCAGCCAATGACAGTAAATTTGCTCTAGATTCTATTCTTTTTAAGGCTTTATATTGATCTCCTACCAGATTCATGCTCAAGCTAATTACTATCATTGCAATTAACTTTTTACTCTTTATATGACATGTAACTCAAATTCTGATGTCTGGAAAACACAAATAAACACAAGGTCGACATAAGACAGAGATTTGTCGATGTTAATTTGATCGGGCATGCGAATAACTATCCCCAAAAGGCTCTTGATTGTACTAATTAGCCAACAAGTCACCCCGAAAAGTAACACAAGAAAAGTTCAAGCTCAATTTCGTCTTGCTATCCAACAGATGAACTATTTTTGGCCTTCATAGAACAGGAAACACAACTGAGACCAAATTTAGTCCTAGAGTTTTCCTTTTTCTCCGAAATGCAAAACAAAAGTAAGTAATTGGTCCACGCAGGTCTCAGAAACCAATTTGGCATATTAATCACCACATGTTCAAAAATTTACGGCATTTCTTCCAGAACTCTATCCTATATTTCAATGGTTTGACAAATTCTCAATGCATATGAGCCACTTAGCTGAAATCCCAACTGACATAATAATTAGTAATCCACCTGAATAACTCTTCCAAGACATTATTCGGAAAGTGCACTCTTTCTGTTGCCAGTTTCTTTCTGTTTGGTCCACAAACAATAGTCAGCTATAAGGGTGGGAATGAACCTTGTGAGCATTAAGGACTTCACAGTTTGCACTCAATAAGTTCAACGAAAGTAAAATGTTGTTAGTTTTTCTTTTTGAAATAAAGGCACCAAACGGCTGCCGCCCATTTAAAGTATTTACAAGTCCATTAACAAATAAATGAATTCTGCAAAATCCTCCATAGCAACCAGAGAATGACCTTGTAACAAAAAAACGTTGTTAAAGTGTATCTTATTCAAATCTAGAAGCCTTTTAATCTATGAATAAATGGAAGATTCTCCATTTCTTCTGATATGGCTCTGTTGAAATGAAATTTAAATTTCTAGCCCTCTCATGCCCCTCATCGATTTCTCTGAAATTACCCTAATGCAAACACTAAGAGAGGAACCCCAAGTAAACATACAAACTATTCACTGAGGCATATTATCAACTCAACGACTCAAACTCCATCAAAGATGAGTATCAACAGAATGAAGAATCTAAACCCTAAACCCTGACCTACCCGCACCACCCCTCAAAACCCTCATTCACGAACTGCCCCAACATCGAACCGCGAAGAAAAATTCATGCGCTAATCGTTCCATCCCACTCTAAACTCTAAACGCCAGATTGTCATAGCAGTAATTGGCACAGAGATTCATTAATCGATAAACTGGCATGCATTGTTCACAAACGATAACGATGTCAATGAACACAAACATACCACTACTATCGGAAACTTGATAGGCCATACCAAGAAAAACCGAAACAATAAAAAACGATCTCTTGCTGTCACCGAGGCGAGAGAAAGATTAAAAAAACCCCGTTAAATAAGCTCCAATTCTCCGGCGAATTGGACAATAACCGAAAGGCGCGAGCAGGTCAATGTGTTGACAAGATGTTCAACAAGCATCGGAATTTCGACACGCAGGTTTTGGCCCAAACTTCTGTACAGAAATAAGAATTTACTGAGGAAAAGCTCGGATTTTTCAGAGAAAGCAAGAAAGAGGGAGATTTGATTTCAAGATGGGAGATTTATATGGGAAGAGAGATTTCGAGATCGGTTCAATGGTTGGCGAAAGAGGGCAAGGACGAACGTTGCATCTGGCTTCGGGACTTGAAAGTTATTTTAATCAACGTTTTCCGTTCGTTATTTTTAGTTGATTCTCAGTTCAGGCCCAGTAAGGGCCCAAAATTATACCATTTTAAGACCATTTAAGAGCCCAATATTTTACTAATTTAGGCCCAGTTCTGATCCAATATTTTAGTGCCTTAAGCCCATTTGTGGCCCAAGATTTGTCTTCAGGCCCAATTTGGCACCACCTTTTTATTATATTCGGCCCAGCTCTGGCCCAATTGTAGTATATTACGCCCAATTAGGGCCCAGTAATTTACTATTTAAGGCCCAGCTCTGACCCAATATTTTAGTATTGAGGCCCTTACAGCCCATTATTGTACTATTTTAGGCCCAGCTCTGGCCCAATATTTTACTCTATTGGGCCCAGATCTGGCACAATTGTAGTGAATTAGGCCCAATTAAAGCCCAATAATTTACTAATTTAGGCCCAGATCTGGCCCAATGTTTTTGCATTAAGGCCCGTCGCAGCCCATTATTGTACTACTTTAGGCACAGCTCTGGGCAATATTTTAGTATTTAGGCCCAGTTATGGCCCATGATTTTACTTTTAGGCCCAGATCTGGCCCAATATTTAGTGCTTTAGGTCCCAATATTTACTATTTTAGGGCTCGCTGTGGTCCAAGATTGTGCTTTTTAAGGCCCAGCTCTAGCCCAAAATTTTACAATTTTAGGCCCGGCTTCGGCCCAATTTTTAGTATTAGGCCCAGTTAGGGGCTAAGATTTTACTATTTTAGGGCCAATTAAGGCCCAATATTTTAGTATTCCGGCCCATATAGGGTCCAATATTTTAAGGCCCGGTTAGGGCACAATAGTGTACTATTTTAGGCCCAAGTTGTTATTTAGGCCCATATATGGCACATTAAGGGCCCAACTGTGGTCCAATATTTTGCTTTTTAGGCCCAGCTCTGGCCCACTATACTTTTTACTTTACACCACTTAGGGCCCAATGTTTTACTATTTAGGCCCAGTTTAACTAAAGTTCCAAATATGTAAATGAAATATTAATACATATATATATATATATATATATGCACATATTAATAAATTAATCGGTAGACGTAAGTACAATATGATATACGGTAAATATATAATAAGGATTTACTAAATTTTAATTAAATAAAAAATTTAAACAAATTAACTCTTATAATTATAATACAACCAAAAATAAAAATATAGCACAAGATATTTAAATTTTCACATTCTAAATTAGTATTCAAGTATAAATAAATTAGTAAAAGTATTATACATATATATATGTATATATAGACACACACACACACATACATGCATATGTAGCTTTACTTCCAAAATTAAGAATTTTTGTTGATGGGCAACTAATTTTGTTTCGTTCATAAGAAATCAACACAAATATATGGATATCTGCAATATATTTCCGTTGATACGTACATGGAACTTGCCTCACAAGCATACATATATGTTGGCCATAGCTACCTGTTTCACCAAACCACTAAAAAGACATGGCAGCAGAGATCACACCACCTTCTCCTAATTTACATGTATATATATAAGCTTCGTTGTGTTCCTTATCAGAAACCAAAAACAAAACAATATACATACATCTATTGCGCACACACACATATGTATATATATACATAGAAACTTTGGGCAACACACCAGGAGATCGAGAGAAAATGAAGGTGGTCCAATGGATTCCTGTTCTAATGCTTGTTGCTTGTTTGTTTCCATGGTCTGTTGAATCCATGGTTCGACATTACAAATTCAATGTAAGCTTAACTTCTTTTCCTTCATATAAATACGTACATAATTATGTGTGTGTGTGTGTATATATATATATATATAATATATTTATGCATGCAGGTGGTAATGAAGAATACAACAAGACTGTGCTCGACAAAGCCCATTGTCACAGTCAATGGTCAGTTCCCTGGTCCAACTCTGATTGCCAGAGAGGACGACACTGTTCTGGTCAAAGTGGTCAACCATGTTAAATACAATCTTAGCATTCACTGGTACTTTACTAATTATAAAAATTAATTGAATAAACCAGATTAATTAATTAATTAATTGGTTAATTAATTGATGAGGCAGGCACGGGATCAGGCAACTTAGAACTGGTTGGGCAGATGGGCCTGCATATATCACACAGTGTCCAATCCAGCCAGGGCAAAGCTATGTGTACAATTTTACAGTCACAGGCCAACGAGGAACTCTTTGGTGGCACGCCCACATCCTCTGGCTCAGAGCCACTGTGCATGGCGCCATTGTCATCTTGCCCAAGCTCGGTGTCCCCTACCCATTCCCTAAACCCCACAAGGAAGTCGTTCTTGTCTTAGGTACTGACTCTTTTCCGCGGTGAAAAGTGCCGGGAAAGACCTGACTAATCGGCTTAAACAATGAGTTTTGTTCTTCTGTGCAGGTGAATGGTGGAAGTCAGACGTTGAAGCAGTCATCAATGAAGCTCTGAAGTCTGGCTTGGCCCCTAACGTCTCCGACGCTCACACCATCAATGGCTATCCAGGGCCGGTCCCACGCTGCTCATCACAGAGTAGATATACATCATTTAGTTGCAGATTTTAATGGTTAATCAGTCAAGTTCTTTTTCATACATCAGAATGATGGAGATGCTTAATTATTTGCAGGAGGCTATACACTAACAGTAGAATCCGGCAAGACCTACATGCTTCGAATCATCAACGCTGCACTCAATGAGGAGCTCTTCTTCAAGATCGCCGGTCACAAACTCACTGTTGTTGAAGTTGATGCTGCTTATACCAAGCCCTTCAAGACAAATACCATTGTCATTGCCCCCGGCCAGTCCACCAACGCTTTGTTAACAGCTGACATTGCTAATGGTGGCAAGTACATGTTGGCCGTCTCGCCATTCATGGATGCACCTATCGCTGTTGACAATGTCACCGGCACCGCTACTGTACACTACTCCAGCAGTAACCTTAGCTCAACTCCGACGATCCTTGCATCAGCTCCTGCAACAAACGCCACACCTGTTGCAGACAACTTCACTGATTCCTTGAGAAGCTTGAATTCAAAGAAGTACCCAGCAAAAGTTCCATTCAAGATTGACCATTCCCTGCTTTTCACCATCAGCCTCGGCATTAACCCTTGCTCTACCTGCATCAATGGCAGCCGTGTGGCTGCAGACATCAACAACGTCTCCTTCGTCATGCCCAAGGTTTCTCTGCTCCAGGCTCATTTCTTCAACATTAGCGGAGTCTTCACAGATGATTTTCCCGGAAAGCCTCTGAACCAGTACAATTACACAGGGATTCAACCTGCGAACTTGCAGACCATGAGAGGCACCAAGCTATACAGACTCACTTATAACTCCACCGTAGAGCTGGTGCTGCAAGATACAGGGATGATAACACCAGAAAACCACCCAATACATTTACATGGATTCAATTTCTTTGTTGTTGGAAGAGGTTTGGGGAATTTCAATCCTCAGAAAGATCCCAAGAAATTCAATCTTGTTGATCCAGTGGAGAGGAACACCGTTGGAGTACCCTCTGGTGGATGGGCTGCTATCAGATTCAGGGCAGACAATCCAGGTAAAATAATAAAGAAATTAGTCATGAGATTGTGTATGTACATATCTATTTAGTGTCTTCTTGTGTGCGTGTGTATATAGATATATCTGTATGTATATGCATGCATGGATGCGTGAGATTAATTCTTTTGATGTTTAAATTTGCAGGAGTGTGGTTTATGCATTGCCATCTGGAAATTCACACAACATGGGGACTTAAAATGGCATTTGTGGTGGATAACGGCAAAGGCCCTAATGAATCTCTTCTTCCTCCTCCCAGTGACCTCCCCAAGTGTTGAAGAGATTACAATTTTGGAAGAAGAGTTCTTTTTTAGCAGAGCTATTAAAGAAGAAGCTGCTCGGAGTTGAAATAAATATCTTACAAGTGCATATATAAACTGGGATTCTTTTGTTTGTGCTTGATTTCCCATTTAAATTTCTTAATTCGGCCTGTAATTTTTGGGTTATAAATGTTGTAATAATTTCACAATTAAAAAGAAAGCGAAGTGAAAATTTAAAAGAACCAGATATTCAGCAACTATTTTCTCTGTCTATTATCTCCCAAGTCCAAACCTATAGAACAACAATCTTTTAAATGCTTATATCTTCACATTACTGATGGCTCATACACTTGAACCAGAAGTGTTGAAAAAAGGGAAGGGACCAATAGAGTGAATGAAATGAAGCAAATTAAGCATATTTCATTTCACCAACTTGTCTTATTAATTAAGATCTTCCAAGAAGAAATCAGGGAGTGTGACCTGCAAGATAAGAAAAAATAAGAAGACACAGACAGTTAGGTTTTTCATTTTGGTTGTTTTCATAACCTGCTCATAGAAATTGTGATGGTGAAAAAGTTTAACTTTCACCTTGGAACGAGAATAGAAATGAACCATATAAGATGTTGATTGGACAAAAAGATTTGACAGTTGCAAGCTGTAAATAATTAAAACAAAGAACAGTCAATATATATAATCAAATTGAGTCTTAAATCTCTGGAAATTCAATAACAGTGTTAATCTTAGTTAGATGTGAAATGATTAAAGGAAGCAACATGAGAGAGAGAGAGAAGTTCAGTAATTCCTTCATAGTCTTTTATTTAATCCATCTCCACGACAGGGTTAACACATGCCTGAATGCTATTACTCCAAGACCAAAACTCAGGATTTTTTGGTAAACAAAGATTCAGATTTAAAGTCATGATCATGACCATGATAAAGATGAAGTCAAGATCATGATCAAGTCGACATAGCACCATAAATCACGGAAATCATGACCAAAAGCCAAGAGAAAACATACAAGACTATAAGAGTATTTGATCAGTGAAATTGAGGTTAAAACAAATATGGCTGCAATATACAGGAGATGAAAGGAAAACCCAATCCACCAAGAAACTGAAATTGGTGACGCAAGCAAATGAGGAAACAACTAAGAAAATGTTCTAGATTATAAAGGCTTAAACTTAGTGATGTTGCAAGATGCACCAGATACAGTCATGGCAGGAATGTGTGGGCTTCAATCAAACTGAAAATTTTGAGATAACGGTCACAATGTGGCTACAGTAGAAATGAATGGTAATCATAATAACAATAAAAGAAGTAATCAAAGCTACTTTATGAAAACAAAAATATAGTCCTTATATCTTCTAAATTAATTTCAGAAGAGCACATAAAGAAAGTGATACTGCCTGATAGCCAGTCAAGTAGGACTCATAATGGAACCTCAACCTGTATGAAGCAGATTCAATCAGTCTTTATCATGCTCTTTGATCAATACAAATGGTGAAGTGCAATAAAAGGAAAATATACATTCTCAAGCTTTTTCTACTTGGTCAACATTTTGACTGCCAAAAGAAATGCATGATAGCATTGGTGCTACAGAAATAAATCATCCCCAACCTAGTGCAGGAAAAGGAATACCTGAAAATGATAGGATGAGAAAAACTTCAAGAAAATGATAAAATGGAATCATGACAGGTAACTCTACTTTGTACAGCTTATCTATTCAGGTGCAGTATATTATATAATGAGGAAATCAATCAAATCAGTGAATGAGATCAAATTCAACTGATCAACACAGCTGCAGCAAAAGGTGAAAACAAATAAAGTTCATAGATTATGATCAATAAAGCAAGCATGTTTTAATGCCTTTATATTAATATGAAGCAGCAACACTTAAAACACTCAAAATTTTAACCAAAGAATGTATATACCAATGCTGAGCTACCACAGAACCATGCATCCGAAAGCAGGCAGAGATTAAAAAAAAGCACAAGTTCTTGTTTACCTATACCCACTATATACGTGCATATCCAGTGTTACATGCATCACTTTATAGAAACTATAGCTACTTGAATATGACAAAACTAGTCTTATCGTAATTTTTACAATTGTCAATAAACTGATAACTGCATAGCTTCAATGTAAATTGTTGAGCAATACTCTACTTTTACCAATTAACATCCAGAAAATAATATAAATCCTAAACTTTAGTTTCTCAAATTTAACTAAAATCATCAGGTAAGGTGAGTTTCTCTAACTCAATCACCAAAAGATAAACTTAAGCTAGTAATCCAAGATAAGACAAAGCAAACTCTTCTAAAAAATCAGTGCGAATATGCAAGTTAAAAGAGAAACTAGAATATAGACAGATATATACAAGAAGACTGAGCTTCCTCCCATAGAGGTGAGCTGCAACAGCAGGTAGCCTGAGCTGGTGAGCTCGAATCTCCTAAGAAAAGGCTATTTGCTCAATGCAATCAAATTTATATTACAATAGCAAAGAAGTCACTCTAAAATCATATCAACCACTTAAAACATTCAATCATGTCACGCTGTGCCCTAATGTACAGCAACCACATTCTACATACGTAGATTATAATAAAAGCGGAATTTGAGCGGGTAATCCTATTATTTTCCTCCGTTTCCGGACCTGACCCATCTGAACCGAATCATTTAGCATAAAACTTTCAGAACGAAAAAAACTTAACCGAGACCGTAGAGAAGACTAAAGCTAAAATTAGAAATCAAACCTGAAATAGTCAGTAAGCCTGAACCAGAAGATAAGCATGATGAGACATCAAAACCTAAATCATATCAACATGCCCGGGCTGCACGAACCTCTTCTGCAAGCCGAAGTAGGCTCTTTTGCTGCCCTTCATGGACGGACAAAACTCGAAGCTTTCTGGACAAGACACCGTTGTGCCATGACCGCACCAATCCGACGAAACAAATTATTGCTTCTACAGATCTCTTCATCATTTCATTTGCTTTTATTATAAAATTATCTTTTGGAAGAAAATAAAATAAAACTTAAATTTTTTCTAAAAAATTTATTGTTAATTAAAAAATAAAATTTTATTTTTATATTTCAAAATTTAAGTAAATAGTAATATTTAAAACTTGATATTTGATATAATATTATTAATTATAGTTAATATTTATATACTATCTTATTTTTCATTTAAAAAAATAAAAAAATTGTGATGTGCATTTTCTAGTATTATATGTATATTAGATGAATTTAAAATTAGCTTAGCAATGATTAATAAAATAATTAAAATTGTATAAATTAAATAAGATTTAAATATATATATATTATCATTAAATAAATAATACATACAATTATCCTACATGATAAAATTAAATTATTTAATTTTAATTATTTTATATATGAAAGTTAGTAATAATTTTAATCAGCAGAAATTATTTTTAGTCGATTCTCAATTCAGGCCCAGTTAGGGCCCAAACTGTTACTATTTTAAGCCCAGATTAACTGAAGGTCTAAGTATATTACTCAATAATTATATGTATATATATATATATATATATTAATACATACTTGTATACATGTACGTACATATTATATACATACATATATATATATGTAGCTTTACTTCCAAAATTAAAAATTTTTTGTTGATGGGTAACTGATTTTGTTTTGTTCATAAGAAATCAAACACAAATATATTCATACTTACAATATATTTCTATTGATACGTATGTGGAGCTTGCCTCGCAAGCATATATCTATATACATGTTGGCCATAGCTAGCTGTTTCACCAAACGAGTAAAACGACATGGCAGCAGAGATCACACCACCTTCTCCTAATTTATTTGTATATATATAAGCTTCGTTTTGCTGCTTATCAGAAACCAGAAACAAAATAATATCTATACATCTATTGCATATATATACACACGTACATAGAGAGAGAGAGAGACAGATACTTTGGGCAACAGGGGATTGAGAGAAAATGAAGGTGGTGCAGTGGTTTCCTGTTCTACTGCTTGTTGCTTGTTTGTATCCATGGTCTGTTGAATCCGTAGTTCGGCATTACAAATTCAATGTAAGCTTAATTTCGATTCCTTCATCATACAAATACATACATAATTACATATATATATATGTGTGTGTCTGTGTGTATATACATATAATATTTATGCATGCAGGTGGTAATGAAGAAGACAACGAGACTCTGTTCGACGAAGCCAATCGTCACTGTCAATGGCCAGTTCCCTGGTCCAACTCTGATTGCCAGAGAGGACGACACTGTTCTGGTCAAAGTAGTCAACCATGTTAAATACAATCTAAGCATTCACTGGTACTTCACTAATTATAAAAATTAATTAAATAAACCAGATTAATTAATTAACTAATTAATTAATTACTTGATGAGGCAGGCATGGGATCAGGCAACTGAGAACCGGTTGGGCAGATGGGCCTGCGTATATCACACAGTGTCCAATCCAACCAGGGCAAAGCTATGTGTATAATTTTACGGTCACAGGCCAACGAGGAACTCTTTGGTGGCACGCCCACATCCTCTGGCTCAGAGCAACTGTGCACGGCGCCATTGTCATCTTGCCCAAGCTCGGTGTCCCCTACCCATTCCCTAAACCCCACAAGGAAGTCGTTCTTGTCTTAGGTACCGACTCTTTTCCGGGGTGAAAAATGCCGGGAAAGACCTGACTAATCGGCTGAAACTTTTGAGTTTTGTTCTTCTGTGTAGGTGAATGGTGGAAATCAGACGTTGAAGCAGTCATCAATGAAGCTCTGAAGTCTGGCTTGGCCCCTAACGTCTCTGACGCTCACACCATCAATGGCTATCCAGGGCCTGTCCCAAGCTGCTCATCACAGAGTATATATACATCATATAGTTGCAGATTTTCATGGTTAATCAGCTAGGCTTTTTATTCATACATCACAACGTTGAAAATGGTTAATTATGTGCAGGAGGCTATACGTTAACAGTAGAGTCCGGCAAGACTTACATGCTTCGGATCATCAATGCTGCACTCAATGAGGAGCTCTTCTTCAAGATTGCTGGTCACAAACTCACCGTTGTCGAAGTTGATGCTGCTTATACCAAGCCCTTCAAGACGGATACCATTGTCATTGCTCCCGGCCAGTCCACCAACGCTCTGTTAACGGCTGAGGTCTCTCATAGCGGTAAGTACATGTTGGCCGTCTCACCGTTCATGGATGCACCCATTGCTGTTGACAATGTCACCGCCACCGCTACCATACACTACTCCAGCAGTTCTCTAAGCACAGCTCCCACGACCCTTGTATCAACTCCTGCAACAAATGCCACACCTGTTGCAGACAA
This sequence comes from Carica papaya, assembly GCF_000150535.2. The sequence continues at coordinate 552,873 of NW_019014607.1, forward strand.
CTTTACTGATTCCTTGAGAAGCTTGAATTCAAAGAAATACCCAGCAAAAGTTCCATTAAAGATCGACCATTCCCTGCTTTTCACCATCAGCCTCGGCATCAACCCTTGCTCTACCTGCGCCAATGGCAGCCGCGTGGTGGCGGATATTAACAACGTCTCCTTCGTCATGCCCAAGTTTCTCTGCTCCAGGCTCATTTCTTCAACGTTAGTGGAGTCTTCACAGATGATTTTCCCAGAAAACCTCTGAACCAGTACAATTACACAGGGACTCAACCTGCGAACTTGCAGACCATGAGAGGCACCAAGCTATACAGACTCGCTTATAACTCCACTGTAGAGCTAGTGCTGCAAGATACAGGGATGATAACACCAGAAAACCACCCAATCCATTTACATGGATTCAATTTCTTTGTTGTTGGAAGAGGGTTGGGGAATTTCAATCCTCAAAAAGATCCCAAGAAATTCAATCTTGTTGATCCGGTGGAGAGAAACACCGTCGGAGTACCCTCTGGTGGATGGTCTGCTATCAGATTCAGGGCAGATAATCCAGGTAAAATAATAAAGAAATTGTTCATGAGATTGTGTACGTACATATTTATTTTAGTGTCTTTTTGTGTGTGTGTGTGTGTGTGTGTGTGTGTGTGTGTGTGTGTGTGTGTGTGTGTGTGTGTGTGTATATATGTGTGTGTGCATGTATGGATGTGTGAGATTAATTCTTTTGATGTTTTAATTTGCAGGAGTGTGGTTTATGCATTGCCATCTGGAAATTCACACAACATGGGGACTTAAAATGGCATTTGTGGTAGATAATGGCAAAGGCCCAAATGAATCTCTTCTTCCTCCTCCCAGTGACCTCCCCAAGTGTTGAAGAGATTAAAATTTTGGAAGAAGAGTTCTTTTTTAGCAGAGCTATTAAAGAAGAAGCTGCTCAGAGTTGAAATAAAATCAATAGCTTACAAGTGCATATATAAACTGGGATTCTTTTATTTGTGCTTAATTTCCCATTTAAATTTCTAAACTGGGCCTATAATTTTTGGGTTGTCAAATGTTGTAATAATTTCAAACTTAAAAAGAAAATGAAGTGAAAGTTTAACAACAAGCAGTTATTCAGCAACTATTTTCTCTATCTATAATCTCCCAAGTCCCAACCTATAGAACAACAATCTTTTAAATGCTTATATCTTCACATTACTGACGGCTCATACGCTTGAACAAGAAGTGTGGAAGAAAGTGAAGGGACCAATAGATCAGTCAATTTATATAATCAAATTAAGTCTTAAGTAGCTGGAAATCCAATAACAGTGTTCATCTTGGTTAGATGTGAAATGACTAGAGGAAGCAACATGAGAGAGAGAAGTTCAGTAATTACTTCATCATCTTTTGTTTTATCCATCTCCATGTCAGGGTTAACACATGACTGAATGCAATCAGTCCAAGACCAAAACTCAGAATTTTTTTGTAAACCAAATTCAGATTTACAGTCATGAGCATGACCATGACCATGATCAAGATGAAGTCAAGATCATGATCAAGTCGACATAGTACCACAAACCACGGAAATCATGACCAAAAGCCAAAAGAAAACATACAAGACTAAATGAGATTATGATCAATCAGAAATTGAGGTTAAAACAAATGTTATGGCTGCGATATACAGAGGAAGAAAGGAAAACCCAACTCACCAAGAAACTGAAATTGGTGACGCAAGCAATTGAGGAAACAACTAAGAAATGTTCTAGATTATAAAGGCCTAAACTTAGTGATGTTGCAAGTTGTACCAGAATCCACCATGGCAGGAACATTTGGGCTTTAATCAACTGAAAGTTTTGAGAGATCGATCATAATTGTTGAATATGACAAAGTTTGTCTTGTTGTAACTTTTACAATTATCAATAAACCGATAATTGCATAGCTTCGGTGTTAAATTGTTGAGTGTTACTCTTCTTTTACCAATTAACATCAAGAAAAGAATATAAACCCTAAATTTTAGTTTCTCAAATTTAATCAAAATCATCAGGAAAGGTGAGTTTCTCTATTTCAATTACCAAAAGAAACTAGAATCAAGACAGATAAAAAATAAATTTCAGCTAGATTAGAAAACAAACATATACATACAAGAAGACATTGAGCTTCCTCTCATAGTGACGAGCTGCAACAGCAGGTAGCCTGAGCTGGTTGTTAGAATCTCCTAATAACAAGGAACACAGTCTAAAATCATATCAATCGCTTAAAACATTCAATCACATTACACTGTGCCCTAATGTACAGCAACCATATAGAGACCATTCTACATATGTATATTAGAAGAAAGGCACACTTTGAGCGGGTAATCCTATAATTCTACTCCATTTCCAGGCCTGATCTATCCGAACCAAAATAAAACTTCAGAATGGAAAAACTGAACAGAGACCATAGAGAGTACTGAAGCCAAAATGAGAAATCAAACCATAAATAGTCAGTAAATCTGAACCAGAAGATGAGCATGATGAGACATCAAAACCTAAATCATACCAACACGGATGAGCTGGACGAACCTCTTCTGCAATCCGAAGTAGACCCTTTTGCTGCCCTTCATGGATGGACAAGATTCGAAGATTTCTGGAGAAGACACCATTGTGCCATGACCACACTAACCTGTAAGAGTAAACCACAATTGGACCATCCAATTTTGATTTGTTTTTACTACAAAATTTTAAATATATATATATATAAGAAAATTTAATTAAAAAAAAATTATAGTCAATCAAAAATTAGATTTTATTTTTTAAAAAATTAAGTAAATAGTTTATTATGTATATTATTACATTAATTTTATTTTCATATTTTCAAATTTAAGTAAATATTAATATTTAATATATGATCTTGATATAACATATAAAATTATAATTCATTTAAAAAAAAATTGTCATATTTTTTAGCATTACTTATATATATATATATATAGATTAGATATAAAAATGACAAATTTAGTTTAACAATTATTAATAAAATATAAAATAAAATAATTGAAATCATATGAATTTACTGAATATGAAAAAATAGAATTTAAATAGAATTTTATCTAATTTAATTAAAAAATCAAAATTATTAATTATTAAATAAACTTAATAATTTAAAACAAAAAGGCTTAGGCTTTTTTTAACGGCAAACCACGTGCAGCGAAGACGCATGTGCATGTTAGCCCAGCTTTTTATAAAAAGCTCCTTCCTTCTTTCTCACCTTTCAGATCCTCTCTCCCATTTTCTTCCTCGCGCAAACAACCTGCTTCTTATGATCATGAAGGAGATGATCAGTTGCAGCACAACTCTGCAAGCTACAGCTCTTTTTACCTTGCTTGTCCTTAACATCATCTCTTCTTCGTTATGTCTCTTTGATCATCGTGAAGAAGAAATTACAGTAACGATTATCAGTAGAAGAAAACACCACGAGAGGAACCCGTCAAGGACGAGGAGGATGCTGACGTCATCGTCGTCAATGGCGGGGTCTTTCTCTGCAAGTAGTTTAGTAGACAAGGTGGTTTTCGGCGCCGGAGCAGCTGCCGGGAAAGAGCCCAAGAAAGTTGTAGAGCCAAGCCTGAGGAAAGCGCCACCGAGTGTCCCAAACCCGACTCAGAACTAATCTGATCGATCTCCCGGTGATCAACTGGATTATTTAATTTTGAAAAATTAATATTCACTAATTTAAATATATATATATATATATGTATAGATATATTTTAGATAAGTTTCTGATTGATTCATCTTTGATCTCTTTTGGTCAAGTTTTTCAGCATATATATATAATTATAATGTCTTGTTTTAATTTTGTGTCACTCTATAGATACATATATTTATATATGTATGTATATATATAGTTGTAGCTAATATTTTGTTCTTAATTAATCTAACGTTCTAGAGAATATATATATATATATATATATATATATATATATATATATGGGTGTATATATATGATAGCTCGAGAGGAATTGTATGTAATGATCAGTTTATAAATAAAAAGTGAATTAGTTAGTAAATCTAATAACAAATATTTTGATTCTCTCAATTCGTTGTATTTTTTCAGACTTTCGTAATTCATTGTTGAAAAAAAGCATGTGTGTATATATATATATATATATACACACATATATTATGTTTGAGTTATGGAAAATGGTAAGAGTAATTTTAGATAAGCTCCCTTCATAGTACAGTGGCTGATACATAGGAAGATCATATATATATATATATATATATATATGTATATATACACACACGCGCATATATCACATGATCACATGAATAGATTCGCATGCAATAATTCAAGATCTAGTACTATATATTATAATTAAATTTCAAATTTTCATATATATACAAGAAACTTTAGCAACTCGTGGAATCATATATATATATATATATATTATGAAATATATAAAGTTTATTTACAAATATAAATTTAATTAAACTAGAAATTTGTAAAAATTCTTACAAAATTAGGATTTCGTATAATTTCAACTTGATTTTTATTATTTCCAAATACAAGTTTATTTACATCCTCCATGATTATATATACATACATATATATATATACATATACATATGTTAGGCTACAAGTTTTCGAAAAATACATATCAAAAGTCCAACATAGAGTTGGACCTAAAAGCCTATGAAATGAAATTATGTAATGGGTAGGTGTAGTGTATATATATATATATATAGAGCAAATAATATATATATATATATATATATATATTATAGATATAAAAGAAGTGTTGGCCGAGGGGCCTTTAGAGTTGGTGGTGGTGGTGGTGGTGGTGGAATGAGACCGTGACTAAATTGTCCATAATTATACAGATGGAAAGTGAATGCCGCACGTTGCATTGGCAGTTTCTTTGCTGTTTGGATCCTTTCAGTTTTAGGTGCAATACACCTTCTTTACAGCCCAAAAGCTTTTTTTAAAAAAATATTATATATATATATATTATTATTATTATTATTATTATTATCCTAAATAAATCTTATATATATATATATATATATATCAAATACTATTTTTTCTCATCATTAATTTTTTTTCTTCTGTTGAAAATTAAATTTTTTCAATGTGAAATATTAATGGCCCAACACTGTGTCGTGTCCTAAAGCCCCAGAAATTGACCCGTTTATGTTGGGCCAGGAAACCCGATAATGGGGTCGACCCGGACCGGCCCATTATAACTCAACTTCTCAGAAATTAAGAAAGAGTAGAACAGCCTTAATATTTTAATTATTATTTTTTAGATAATTATTTATATATACATATAGAAAAAAAAGTTCCACGTGGTTCTAAACCAAAATTATATCATAATCCAATGCTTTTTAAATTCGTAAATCTGTAAAAATTAAAAATATGATCTCGTACTGAATTAACGAAAAATGTAAGCGGAGACGTATGTGGATTAATCATGGAAGAATTATTCGCGTCGGGACGATAGAATTTATTTAACAAATAAAAAAAAATAAAATGTTGAATTTATTTATGAACCCACACATTTATATGAACATATATAAAACTATAATTTTATTTAATTATTTAATAAATTTAATATATTTATCCAAAACAGAGTAGAAA
>NW_019014607.1:569423-582276 GCF_000150535.2 Carica papaya
TGATTTTTGTTTTTAATTTTTAATAATTTAGAGGGAAAAATCGTTTATTTTTCATCACTTGAATCGATTTCGAATAACATAGGCTTGTAATCCGAGCAAAAAAAAAAAAAAACATAGATTACAAGAATGATAATTTTTAAAAAGTCAAACGGACTTTTTATTTCAGTGCAAGCGGAATATTTTCGAGATATTAATGAACAAGACGTATTTTTATTTATCGACAATGTCTTCCATTTCGTCCGAGCAGGATTCTAAGTATCTGTCTTATTGAATAGAATAACTTCTGCTGTAACTTATCAACCCACTCTTAATAATACCCAAATGGATTCTTTATAGGAAAGAATTACTTCTACTAAAAAAATGTCAATAACTTCTATTCAAGCAGTTTATGTACCTGTGAATGATTTGACCGACCCTGTTTTTGCTATAATATTTGCACATTTAGATGCTACTACCGTACTATCAATATAGATCCTTTAGATTCAACGTCAACTATGCTCCAACCTCGGATCGTTAGTGAGGAGCATTTATGAAACCGCGCAAAGAGTTAAGCAAACTTTACAACGCTCTACTTTTTTTATATTTATTCATATTTTAATTAATTATTTAAAAATATATATTTATTAAATAAAAATAAGTTATATATTTTGATAAAAATATAGATTTTTCATTCATAGAATTATATTATAACGATAAATATAATATTTAAATTTCAAATTTTAATAATATATATTTATTATTAAATTAAATAAAAGTCAAATATCTAATATTCACTTTAGTAGCAGTATAAAACTACCACTTTAATTTCAATTTCAAAAATTGAGAGGAGGATTAGAAATACATCACCTTTAATATATTCCACTGGAATCAACTGTCACAGTCTGGGGGAAAGTCTCATGCAAATTCTTTTTAATTATTTTTTAAATTTTAATTACAAGTTAAAGAGAAAGTTCCTGTCCCTTCTAGATTTATCAGTGAATGTAAATATTCCATGCAAATATATATATATATATATATATATAGATACATACATATATACATGTTTCTTCCTATTTTTTTAAAAAGTACCCTGTGTAATATGACATAGAGGGTACTTTTTATTGTAATATATATATATATATATAATTTTTTTAAAAAAAATTAACTATACATATATGTCGTGATTATATAAAAAAGTCAAAAAGATTTTAAAAAAAATTATATTAATAATTTATAATATTTTATTCAATAAAATTAAAGATTTATTTCATTAATATATTAATAAAATTATAATGATCATATTAAATTATATAAATATATGTATAATATATAGTATATTATTTAGGAAAGGATTGCAAAACATATATGTATATGATATATTGTATAGTATTGAAGTTGTGTCTAAGTTACTCTAAAATTCATAATATACACTCGTGTACGTAAGCATGTAGATTAGGTGAAAAGCTATGATATATACTCTCCAAACAAGAATAATGACGATGGATTAAGCTCACGTAAACCATGTATATATCATTATTTTATATGTATATATGTATACACACATCAAAATACTCGAGTAAAATACGTATATGATGTATGATATATTATAATGAGATTAGAATATAATTAAACGAAACAAAATGTTAAGATCTTAAGTTTAATTCTAAGTAATTACGATGATGAAAGTAATAAAAATGAAAAGAGAGAGACATTTACCAAAAGCAAGATCAACTAGTTCATTATTTCTTCTTTTGGAAATGAAATGATGTTAAATTAGGGTTTGATGAGTACAAGCCTCATTTTGCTGACTTACATGTACGTACATGTATATATATATGTATATGTATGTATATGTGTATGCACACACACAATTTGCTCTTTGGACGCGAATTGAATTGTTCGTCAATCATTTGCACATGGGAATGACCCAAAGCCACAAATCTTTAAGATGATATAATCCAAATCTCACGTAATTTTCTTCTATAGATTGTATAGTTTTTCGAACACGAATATATAATTATACTAAATGAAATCGAACATTTCAATATTATCTTACGACGTAAGTTGACGCCAATAATTGAATATCGATCGTAAGAAGGAATAACCACATGTCGGGATTTTTGATAATTGAAATATTTGATATATAAAGTAAAAATATTTGTTCGATTGATAACGAGATATATAAATTAAAGAAATAACTTTCAAACGAGAATACGAGAGAACTGTACAACTTAAAATTCAATATATCTTGTATACGATATATCGAACATCCAATTATTTTTTACGAGGAGGCCTAGGGTTTTAGTCATCACCATACTTGTATAACCCATGTTCTCTATCATCAGTTGCAGATTTGCAGAATCAGATAATCATCAGTGGGAGATTGCAGAATCACAACTGCATAGGATTTGGTTCTGGGCTTTTATTTATTTTTTATTATATAGTGATTCATGGAAAATATTTTGAAGCCCAATTTGGAAAATTGATTTTGAGGCATACACATTTTATATAGAGGGCCCAATTGAAAACGCCCATAAAATCAACCAATATATATATATATATATATATATATATATATCCTACGATTTTCGTATACATGTATAATCACATCAGATTTGACCAAGACTATTTTTTCTAAAGATATATATATATATATATATATGATTTATATATTCTAGAAGAAAAGAATAATTAAGACTACTTTTTTTTGGAATAAATCAAGAGCATTATATAGAAAATTGGTTTGGAAATCTGAGGGATATAAATTTTGAAATATTAAATTATTATTATTATTTTTTTATAGATTTCATCACAAAACTCTTCTGAAATTGATCTCACTAAATAAGTAAAACTCGATATTTTACGGGTATATAATTAATTGACAGTTGTCTGCCGATAATATTTGATTATGTATAATTAATCAAGTAGTGTTAAATCTCAACGAATTTATTACGTTAAATTAAAAACTCGATTCAATTCTTTTCGTGTAAAAAAAAAAAATTTACTTTTGGTTAAAATTGGGTTTATGTGTTTTATTTTTTTTTTCTTTTACGTTGTATCATTATTAATCATATTTTTATTAATATTCATATATTATTTTTTATTTTTTTAAAAAAAGTGAGTTAAGTTTTTACATCTCTTTTTATCTAATGATTAAACACAATATAAGTAATAAATTAAGTACAAAAAGTTTAATTACATTATAATTATAATTAATATAAAATAATAAAATTATTTGAGAGTTATTTATCGTATATTTAATTTATTGTATAGTAAATAGGTATCAATAATAATATAATATTTTAATACTTTCTTACTCGAACAATTTTATAGATCAATGTAGTAAATTCAAAATTACTCGAAAAAATTTAAAAACAAACAAAACTTAGAATCATACTCAAATTTATGAAAGAAAGTCTGCCTGTTAAAAAGAGGGATTTGTAACGACCTCATAAATTTTTTTTAAAAAAATATATATAATAATTTGAATACGGAAGCGAAATAAAAGATTAAGACTAATATCCCTTACACAATAATAATATAAATTCTTTGTATATTTAATTTATCGTATAGTAAATAAGTATCAATAATAATATAATATTTTAATACTTTCTTACTCGAACAATTTTATAGATCAATGTAGTAAATTCAAAATTACTTGAAAAAATTTAAAAACAAACAAAACTTAGAATCATACTCAGATTTACGAAAAAAAAAGTCTGCCTGGGAATTCAATTGGCATCTCATACTAAGAATAATTTTGGATCTGTTGCTGTGAATTGATGCCAGAACCATGTTAAATTATTAAGCCATTGATGCCCACAACACAAGATTCTTGTCAACAGAACACTAACCCTTTCCCTACTTATCATTTTATCTTCCCCCCCACAGGCCCTCCATAATGTCTGAGACTTGAGATAAAACCTCTGTTTGTTCTTCTTCAAATTTTCCCTTCATTTTTTTTCTGATCACCCAAATTTTTTTTTTGAATTTAAAATAATGGGATTCTGTTCTTTTCCAAAGGGTTTTTTTTTTTTTTTTGTTCAAAAGAGAAATTCAGGCTTTGGTTATGTCAGTACAAGTTCAAATCGATATTCTTTCCGATCCGTTTTAGGAATAATGAAAATGGTTTCCTTTGTTTTTTTTTTTGTTTCTTCATTATTCATAGCTTATAATTGAAGCCTTCATGGAATATATATAAAGAGGGAATTTTATGCCATACATTTTGAATTCAACCTTCCCATTGTTCATCATCCATCTTATTCTGCATCTCCTTTTCTTTTCTTGATTCAATCTTTTTTTTTTTTGCGCGTGGTTTCTGCGGATCGTTGATCTTTAAATATTTGATCGTAGTATGAAACACGATACGCTCTCTTCATTCCATCCAAGAAAAGTGAACAATTCATTTTTTTTATTGTTTTCTGAAATTTTCTTGGCTCATTATACTATATTCTAAATGAACACTCAGAAAATTACGTGCCAGGAGAGAATTCGATTGACTCAGGGACTGATTTCTGATTGTAAAGTTGATTTTGTTAATCATTCGTCTCAATTTTCTGGTACCCAGCAACGATCAGACATGGGAATTCAAATTCAGGCACCCGCCATCGAAGGAGGAATTTCGCAACTTCACTACCAGTTTAGATCACCAAACAACATTTTGAGTCCTTTTGAGTCACCAACTTATGATTTTTATGCCACCGAGGGATGTATGGGATTTCCCCTGTATAAGTCTGAGACGACTGCTGTTTCCATGGATTCAATTGAGCAATTTAACACCAGTTCTGAACTGACAAACACTCTGCAATCCCTCGTGAAATCCCAGTACTGTGGAAGAAAATTTAGCAGATCCCCTTCTCTGGATCAAAATAGGTTTCTTGTTGACGAAGCAACAGATTTTGGGAGAAATAAGTCACGTGTTGCTCTTAAAGGAAACCAGGATCATAGAGTATGTAATCTTTTTTAAAATTTTCATTTGTTGATTCTTATTGGAGAATTTTGGTGTGACAAAAAATAATTCTGCTCCAATTTTCTAATGCAGATTTTCTGCAATTCCAATTATAATTCTCCACTTGTTCGTCAGAGCTTCTACGCGAAGCAAGAGAAGCAGCAGTCTCTGAGGCTTTCTCCTGTAAAATCTGTCAAGAATGGGTCTGAACTTGTAAGTAAAACAAGAATAAGATGGACCCAAGATCTTCACGAGAAGTTTGTCGAGTGTGTCAATCGCCTTGGAGGCACCGAGAGTATGTATTATACGTTACACGATAAATTACACTTCAATATTTTTTCAGTAAATTTACTTTTTTTATAAAAAAAAAAAATTTGAATGGTGAAATTGATAGAGGCAACACCGAAGGAAATTCTGAAGTTAATGGACTCAAATGGATTGACAATTTTCCATGTCAAAAGTCATTTGCAGGTCAGAATCTTGTGCTGATTTTCTATTTTCTCTTTCTGAAATTTTTTCTTATCTCAGAAAATGATTAATTTTGTCTTTGTTTCGCAGAAATATCGAATTGCAAAGTACATGTCGGATTCCGCAGAAGGTAAAGTGTTCGTCGCTCAAATCCTAAATTATTTTGTTTAAGTCTGTCGGCCGAAAGAGATTTAATTGGATTCGTTTATCGGAAGACTGATGTGAATTTAATTGGATTCCCAATTGCAGGAAAATCTGAGAAAAGAAGCAGCACAAATTATATACCTTATCAGCTTGATACAAAAACGTATGTTTCGTACAATAATTTGTAAAAAAATAAGTGAGATTTTTAATCAATTCGAACTAATTCAACTAAGAAAATCTAATACAACAATGCGACCTCGTGTGTGTATTTCAATATCAAAATTCGATAAAAAATCATTAATTTCTTGTACTGTCGAGAAAACAAAAAAATAAAATAAAATAACAAGCGAACTCGCTGTTTGCCAGAGGAATGCAAATCAAAGAAGCATTAGAACTTCAATTAGACATTCAAAGGCGTCTTCACGAACAACTTGAGGTAAATTCATCGACTTCTTTTCACATTTAATCTACCTTAATTTTATAAGATTAAAATATTCATAAACTGGGTATTTTTTTAAAAAAAAATTCTTGTAAAACATATCATTTTTACCGAACTCGGAAAATTTTTTAATCGTCGTTTATTTTTTGTTGGGTTCGGTTAATTTACTACGCGGAACAAAAACAAACAAACGGATCAGATTCAGAGAAATTTACAAATGAGAATCGAAGAGCAAGGGAGGCAGCTGAAAATCATGTTTGACCAGCAGCAGAAAACAAAAGAAAATCTAAATGAAGGCTCAAATTTCAGACTCCATGATTAATCCACCTCCAATCGACCTTGAAGATTTTGAGGTTTCAATTGCATTCTCCTTGGAAGTTGATTGCATTCATCAAAATCATGAACACATACATTTGTATACAACATGCTTTTTATGTGTAGTTTTTGAGCTTTGATGCCCTTTAGAAATGTGTATAAGGTTATATTATACCACATTAATTTGGTATATATTTAATAAAATATTTAATTAATAACAATTATATTATAATATAAATAATTTTAAATAATGAGATATATAAAAATATAGTTTTTAACTTGAATTTATAACTTTTTATAAAAAAAATAACGTAATAACTATTAAACTATTTAATAATTGATTAAATTAATACCCATTTTATACGTGAAGCCGGTATGTTTTGTATTATAATATGTTTTTTTATTTTTAAATTCGATAAATTATAAGTGTGAATTATTTAATTAAGCGTGCTATATTTATATTTTAATAAATTTTGTCGTTAAATAATATTTTAATTTTAAATTTAAATATTTTTTATTTTTTAGTAATTGAAGAATTGGGGATATAAGGGAAGTGATTTAGTATTATAATTAATTTATATGTATTAAATATCTAAAGTACTATATAAGTAGTTAAAAAACCAAAATAGACTAATAATAACTAAGAAAAGGATTTGAGGACAACGTTATCCGGGCTAATTTTCTCATCGAAACCTGTAACCAAACACCCCTTAGGAAATTCGAAGCGGGAGGTATCCTGTCCGCAGTTTATCGCTCTCTCTCCCTACGGTTACGAATTTCTGTCTGCGCGAGGGAGGAGGATAAGAGAGAGCGCGCTCTGCAACACCAAAAGGAGAACAAAGAAGAAAAATGGAGGATATGAAGAAGAGGAAGATGGAGGAGATGGGAGATGCTCAAACTTCGACGCAGGAACAATTACGTACTTTGCTCGATCCTCTCGCTAAACCTCAGCTCGTTGATCTCCTCTCCAGACTGTATGTTATCTTATCATCTATTTTCCTCAGATTAAAAGTTTCTTTTTAGAAAAACAAAGTAGAAGCCAAGTGAAATTTTGGGCATTTACTGTTAAATTGTGTCATAGTTAGGGCATATCGTCGTCTCTCTTTCATTTTGCGTGAATTCTGGAAAGGAAAGAGCATTTCGGGCTTCTTTGATTCCTCGTGGTATATATACAACTTAAAATTTGAGAAACCATTAGTGCTGAACGAGATGAACCTGTAAGGCCATCTCCTTCACCACTCAATTGAAGACCCCATAAACACCCATTCTCCGGCGGAGATGGCCGCAAGAAGAAAAATATTTGGATTCTGTTATGGTAAGTACAGCGGAGGTGACTTCTCTAGCAACAAGAACAACGGACTCTTGGGTGAGTCCACTGATGATTCAGTGGTTAGAACCTATTTCTAATAGTTTAGTGCAAGCATGATATTGATATGACTTCAGTAATATAAGTTAGCTTTTTCTCCTTAGAGGGTGTTTGACTTACCAATTGAGCCTAAATTACGCTCTTCTCCCTTCAAGTTCTTGACCCCCAGCCATTATTGTTTTGGTTTAATGGTCAGCCTTAGCTTTGAAGAGGATTTAGGGAACCTTATTGATATTTTGGTTTCTTCTCTGAATTTGTAAAGCTTCTTTTGTATTTGGGTAGCACCAGCTTAGTGCCTTGTTAATAAAATTTCTTTTTTCTTTTCAATAAGAATTCTCAATCTTAGCACCTTATTTCTTCTGTTTATCTATTCATTTATCCCCTTCCCTATATTTCATTCCTTTTCTCTATATTGTATGATGGATTTTGATTCGACGGTTATTTGTGTACAACCTTCTGTATTCGAGCCCAAATCATATTTCATTTTAGTTTCTAGTCTAAACTTGTGAAGCTTCTTTTTGTATTTGGGTGGCACCACTTTGGTGCCTTGTTAATAATACTTCTTTTTTTCCTTTCAAAAAGAATTCTCAATCCTAGCCTCTTATTTTCTTCTGTTTATCTATTCTTCTATCCCCTTCCCCATATTTTGTTCCATTTCTCGACACTGTATGATGAATTTTGACTCGACGAGTATTTGTGTATAACTTTTGGTGTTCTGGCCAAAATCCTATTACATTTTGGTTTCTAGTCTAAACTTTTAAAGCTTCTTTTTGTATTTGGGTGGCACTCCCTTGGTGCCTTGTTAATAGTACTTTTTTTCCTCTCAAAAAAGAATTCTTAGCCACAGCCCCTTATTTCTTTTGTTTATCTATCCTTCTATCCCTTTTTCCATATTTTGTTTCATTTCTCTATGTTGTATTATGAACTTTGGTTTGATCTGTCATACATTATTTGGTATTGGAGGCAAAATTCCTATTCCCACATTGTTGCAGACCTCTCTAAGCTTTTGAAAAGAAAATAGAAGAATAAACTCAGATCGCTTGAAAGTCAGTCCTAAAATTAGTTTCCTTATGCATCATTTTTGAAAATAACCTCTTGAAACTTCTCCACTACATGGTAGGAATTTTTTGAACATGATCAGTAGGAATATGATCCCTTTGGGCTCCTCTTTCCCATAATTGCTCCATTTGTCTACATTGTATGATGAACTTTCATACATCATTTGGTATTGGAGCCAAAATCCTATTCCCACGTTGTTGCAAAGTTCTCTAAGCTTTTGCAAATAGAATAGAAGAATAAAATCAGTTGGAATATGATTCCTTTTGACTTCCCACAAGCAACCTATTTGGTAGAGTTCCAAGTAGAAGTTCTGGGCATTTGCCCCAATTTGCTAGGTGTATTGACGAGATAGCCATTACTGAAAGGGTACCTTCTTGTGACCATACATTGGATCCCACTACTTTCTTGGAGTGGTTAGATGCTCTCGAGGATTATTTGGATGAATTTTTTAGCTCCACTAAAATGAAGTTGGTAGTTTCTTCTAGGAAGTATTGGCAATCTATCGAATGAAATGTAACCCGGTTAAGGATCCTTCTATTAGTAGTTGGGGCTATAAAGAAAAGTTGAAAGAAAGAACTACCCACTATCCCATTTGCCTGTTTGAGAATTTATTCAAGTTTTAAAAATTTATTGATAGTGTAGCTGTCTACATGCTTGGCTTGAGGAGCTCTTGCTTAGGCATAAACTTGAAAAATTAAAGAAGTTTCTTAGGACTCTCATGAGTCTCTAGAAGAAGCCTGTGAAAGGGCACTCGAAATAGAGAAATATTTCAAATTTCCTAATATTCGACGAGTAAAGAGTTGTTGCATTTATTTGGATATTGTCACCAAGCTTTCTCTGTCTGCAGAAAGCCATAGCTTGATCGCTTCATATGTTGATTGAGAAGATTGCGAGTTGAAATTTGTACGAAAAAAGGATATTAACCCTGTTGGTTGTATAGAACTGGATTGCCTGAATCCATGTCGACTCAAGTAATTTTGAGTTGTGTTATATTCGTATAACTAAACATGGATAGCTTTTTCTGATTTATAAATTTTGCGAATATTCACCATTTTTAGGGGCATTTAAAGTCTCATTTTGAAGGTGCTTTGGTAGCCTTTACTTGGCTAGAAAATGACTACTGCTGGGAATAAACATATGCACTTGTAGATGAGGATTCTCATATATCTAGAAAATTTTGTGGTCATTTCTATTGAAAATTCTCGTGTACACTTGAGGTTTTCTAAAATATCCTTTTGATCTATAATTGCTTTAAACACAATAAAGGCTTGGAAAGTTATAAACAATTTGCCAAATTTAAAACCAAATAAATAACAAATATGAAGCTTTAATATAAGTGACAATAGCTGACTTCAAAAATTACAATTTTTTGAAATGACCACTAAAAAATGAAGGTTTTAAGCATTGCATTTTTAGAAGATTCCTTTTGGCCTTTTTTTTTTTTTGAAAATGAACCTTAAAAAGGAAAGAAATATTTTTTATTCTTTTCTGCAATTATTTACCTTAGATAATGTGTTTTGTGATGAAAGGGTATTTCAGATAGAAGAACTAAAAGAAGGTGAGAGTGGAAATTTCTATATATATGGTTTTTTATAATCCTCTGTATATGGGAACATGCCATTAATTGGACATCTATGATTTCTGAGTATCTTGGACCAATTAGTGAAGGTAACACTAGCTTGTGTTGCCAAAGACATGAGATCTTCAGGAGTCCTATGTCTTGCAGTTTTGTCCCTTGATATAAATAGCCCCTGCTGAATTTTGTGTTGTTATCACTCATCAGTCATCAATGCCTTGCCTGCAATTTGAAACAACTCTCTTTTTCTTTGGCCAAGCTATACAGTGGGGAGGCATTGTCTGTCCATCTTGATGGTTGAGTCATGTGCTTATAGATGTTCCTTAAGGTTACATCACCTTATTGGGATTTAAGGTAATAAGGTCATGCAAGAGCTGCAATTCTCCTCCCAGTAAAGTACGTACGAATGACTAAAGCGGGATTCTTCTTATGCAGATGTCAGAATGCAAAGTTGGTTTAGTTGCATGTTAGATATAAATGGAAGGGACAAGTGTGGCAACTTTGGGCTTGGAACAAATCAGCTAGAATGGCTTTCTCTAAATTATGTCATCATAGTCATGTGGCTTTAGTACCAATTAATAGTTATGCATGAGAATTTCAAATGTTAGAAGCTTTTAACAACACTTAAAGTTTTCACATTGCTTAAAGATATCGAGCAAAAGTATAACTGCAAAGGAGATATGAGCATCCATGTGCATAATTGTTCATACAATATTCATTCAAACAAACCTCAAGAAAAGTTTTCACTTCGGAATTCATGCTTAACTTCTAGACCTGACTAATGACATATTTTCTTAATTCTTAGTAATCCTTTTCCTATTGTGTATATAAGTCCATCTTCTCTGTTGTTCATGTGGTTCATATTGCATGTGAGAATGTGGTGCTCTTTTCATCATATTCATGAGTGCTATATCAATGTTGCTCAAAAATTGTATGCTGTGTGATTGACCTTGTGCATGTGTGTTTGTTTGCATGTTGACGCATAAAGAGGGTCCCAATATCCTTCAATTGCAGAAGAAATTAAAAGTCTTGCCAGTGCAGATCCTGTACATCGAAAGCTTTTTGTTCGTGGCCTAGCCTGGAATACCACTTCAGAAACCTTGTGTGCTGTGAGTGCATTGCTAATTGCTGATTGTGTTTTGTGTGCCATGGTGTGATATTCTATCCCTTCCACCCCAAAATATTAAAATAAAAAAAAAAGAAAGAAGGGGATAAAAGCTTATATACCTGATCCTAATGCTAGATGGTGTCCGCCTCCAAAATAAGCTCCTTTTCTCCTTGTACCATAATTCCTATAGATTTGTGTGTGAATTCTTCTTCTACCACACTTACATGTGCTTTTGACCAGGCATTTCAAGTTCATGGTGAAATCGAAGAAGGGGCTGTGATTTATGACAAGGCAACTGGGAAGTCACGTGGATATGGTTTCATCACCTATAAACATATGGAGTCAACTCAGAATGCATTGAGTGCGCCAAGCAAATTAATTGATGTAAGCTTTACCTGCTTTTTGCTCTTTTTCCTGCAAAGCCACCATTGAGAAATGTATTAATGTTATTTATAGTCCTAAAAAATTTGTGTTAATGTTATGTGTCTCTGCATCCCATTTTACTTGTCGTTCCTTTTAATATGAGGAGGATTTTTTAAGTTTATCCATATGTTCGATCAAAAAAAATTTTCATGGGCTTTTAATCTCTAATAATGGAGTTGTAGATCTCATTTTGGGTATCGGCATATTTAGTTGGACCTCTATATTTCAGGGCCGAATGGCTGTTTGTAATCTAGCTTGCGAGGGATTGACGGGGGCAAGCACTACCCTTGATCTTGCTCAAAGAAAACTCTATATTGGAGGCTTATCACCTGATGTCACAAGTGAAGCTCTACTTTCTTTTTTTGGTAGACATGGTGAGATTGAGGAAGGTTCAGTTGCATACGACAAGGATACAAATGAATCACGGTATGTGTTGTTGATTTATTTTTGTATGTATTGTTATCGTAGTATACTCAATTGCGGTACTATTGTGGAGAATCATTGCGTTATTCCTTCCAAATGTAGTGGATTTGGCTTTGTTACGTACAAAACAGTTGAAGCTGCAAAGAAGGCCATAGATGATCCACAAAAACTACTCGGTGTAAGTGCTGATAGTCCCCGTTATATCTGCCTTTAATTTCTAGAGTCTGGAGTCTTCCAACTAATAGATTCTTGCTCAAGATACAAATTGTATGTATGCATTAAATAAGTTTCCTTTCTGTTTAATTCCAGGGTAGGAGCATCATTGTGAAACTTGCCGATACTCACAAGGGAAAACCGGTACAAACACAGTTGCCTCCATCAGCAATTGTTCCTTTACCTGTACCTTTGGCAGCTGGATATTCACAGCCTGGAAAAATACATTCCGGCACTGTCCCTGTTGGGTACACGTACCCTCAAAGCATAGCGTCATATCCTCCAGCCTTTTATCCAAGTTTTCCGGCCCCATATGCAGCACAACCTCAACTTTCTTACGCCCCAGTTGCTGCTGGAAAGGATCCTGTTGGACTCCCAGCTCCTACACCTGT
>NW_019014607.1:582348-602786 GCF_000150535.2 Carica papaya
ATGTCAGGTTTCTTTCACCTTTTGCTTAAGAGTAGTAGGGATTTCTTGGGTTGAAACTGTGTTTTGATCGTGTAGTTGAAACTGATAATGAAATTTAGATGTTGTCTTGTTAGGGAAATGTAATTGTACTAAAGAATTTTATAAAGCGTGACCCGAAGAATACACTAGTGCACGGTGCATAAATATATTTGAAAGGACAATCTTACCCTTGGGAAGGGTTTCAGATTTCCAAAGTTAAAATGTGTGGCGGCAGAAAACTAAGAGGGACCTTTTGGTCATTTTCTCAAATCCCCGTCTTGAAGTCACTTGGGAGTAAAGTTTCTATTCTGACCTGCAGTTCACATGTGACGAGTGGTCAACGCCACGCGCTCGTTGGCGACCGCGTGAAAGAGAACAACCCAGGAAAGAGACCTCAATTCTAGTTTGTCGACGTGATAGTGACACCACGCTCGGTAACTGTGCGTGGAATTGAAATTAATCTCACCCAACCCGATGTATTTTTTTTTTTCGTATATATTTTTTAAAAAATTTATATTAAAAAATTATAAAAATATACATGTTTATTACAAATATTCTTATAATTTTAAATTATCAAATATTAATAAATGAAATTTATTGTTTATGTTATCAATAAAAAGCAATTAAGAAATATATTTAAATACAACATATAAACATTAAATAATAATCCCGTGCGCCCTTTACACAACTTATTACGGTGCAAACTACTGCCATGTCAGCAACTCTCCGTACTTATTACCAAGATCACCGTACACGTGTCCCCAAGGTGAAAGCGAAGAATTTTGTGTCTAGAAAGTATACGATCAAAAGGTCAGTTTGATTGAGGGATGCTTGCGATATTTTTTACTTCATCGCTAGCAAATTACCATTTGATACAACTAGTCTATAATATACAATTTATTTATTTTTTTCATGAAAAGTATATAATATATAATTATTAAATTAAGCCAAGAAGGCTAAAGGTATAAAATTTATTAAAAAAAAAAAAGAGGTGAAAATCTTTGACTGCTACTGCCTCCCTCATTTACTCCTCTTCGTCTATACTGCTCTCTCTCTCTCTTTCTCTCTCAAAAACCAAAGGTTTCTTCTCATGAACTCTTAAATTTTCAATCTTTCTGCTGCTATTGCTCTCAAATCACAGCTTTCCCTGATCTGGGTTTTCTCTGATTCTGATTTAGATAATCGTTTCTGATAACTTTCTCGGTCTTCTGCTAGTTTCACTATTCAAAGCCTTAGATAGAACCAAAAGTCTATCTGGGTATGGGAGGGTTTAATAGTTGCCTTCTTGATTGCTATTATCAGATTCTGTGTAATGGGGTTTTTTCATGAAAGATGCAGAATATGTATGAATATCTATTTTGAGGTAAGCTTTATTTCTCTTGTTGGATGTATCACAGAAGTTATATATATATATATATATGTTATTTGCAATGTATCGTGTTTATGGTGAAGATCAATGATTTTTTGGTTTCTATTGAGGTCTCAGGTGATAATGTAAATTCGTGCTTTGAATCTTAGATTCTTTTGTTGTTTGGGAAATGAGAAAATGACAAAATTATGAGCATCACTTCAAAAGAGAATGCTTAATCAGCCGAAGGAAGATGAGTAATGATTTGATCTTTGGTTGATTGAACTTGTTTCCTACTTAGCTCTGATTCTTGTTCATGTGGATTTGTTTAGGTTCAGAGTGGCTTGTTAAAATGCTGATTATTTGGTAATGCTTTTATTTTGTTTTCCAGAACTTGTACAAAAGCTTTCTGTTGAATCTGATTCAAATAAAAGCTTTCAGTTGAATGAATCTAATTCAAATGATTGAACTGGGTTCTTCTCATTCTTAAAAACTATAACGCTGTATTTGATTTAGAACTATTATATTCTTCTTTAATTCTTGCATCTTAATTATTTCATTTATGGAAAGTTGCTCATAATTTACATATCCAGTGCACAATGGAATAAACCCTACTTATTTCTTCGATTTCTCAATAATATGTTTACTATTCATACTGTATTTACAAATCTGATCTATAACTAGAATGTAGTTTGTATTTAAATTTATATTCTATATATATATTGTATTCCAGATAATGTTTTATGAAATTGAAATTTGAACTCAATTCAATGGAAGAATCATAAAAATAAAATCTTGAAATTTGTTGTTGTTTTCCCTATCGAATTCGTATGACAACATCGTGACAGCTGGCCGTTTTTCTAGCTTCTTTGGTATTCATTATCAACTTTCTTCTTGGCATTATATGAATTGAATTTAGTCCTTATTTGCTTAAGGTTGATTGCTTATTACTATTTCCATTTTGTTTTTGACAGTCAATGTTGATCTGGAACTTTGAACTCTGAATCAATCTACTAGAATATATCTAGATTGTTTGGTTGTTTGAAGTTTTCTTTCAAAGGGCTTTTAGACAATGGGAAGAGGTAGAGGAAAAGGGAAGAAGCAAAATGTAATTGCTTTGCGCGAGGATCCTGGAAGTGACGAGGAAGAAAAAGTTCCGGCATCCAAGAGAAGAGGAAGGCCTCAAAAGCCACTGGAGGATGGTATTGAAGAACAAGAAGAAGAAGTTGAAAAAGTGGACAAAGACGAAGACGATGTAAAAATTCCCATCTCTGGCAAAGATATGAAATTTCCGGCTGCTATAGAGAAGGGAAGAAAGAGGAAGAGGTCTATGCCGATAAAAAAGAATGTTGCTAAAGAAGAGAATGGAATCGGATCAAAATCCAGTGCAAATGATTCTCCAAAATCTCTTGGATTTCGACAAAATGGAAGCAGACGGAAAAACAAGCCTAGACGGGCAGCTGAAGCCGGAGTTAAGTGCAAATGAGGTTCAGGATACCTATTGCGATTTGCTTTTCATCACCAGATTAATCATGAAACTGACCAATCTGGCTATATTTGTGATCAAGTGTTTCTTTTCTTACTATGCTTTTTTGCTTTCTCCAATCTCTAAATTCCAATTTTCACAACTTGGGTGAATTTTGTTCGGAAGGTCTTGGATATTACATATTATATCTATGATCTTTCATAAATTTGTCACCACTGAAGTTATTTTGGAATCAATACTTAGAGATTCTTTTTCACCTTAGTAAAACTTATCTTACTACATTAATTCAGTTCGTATTGTTTTACTGTTTTATGCTCCCGGTAACATCTAATATATTTTCGGGTATATTAGTCTTGTTCTTTGTTGCATTGAATGTATTTTTCAACTCGAATGAGTCCTGGAAGAGAAAGAAGATCAGAGAAATTCCAAAAGGGTAGATTTTTATGATAAAATCCTTTGTTGGGTTCTGATGAATCTGTCTGTTAAAAATGAAAAATAGTTCGTAACTTGAATTTGTTCATTGGAAGTCTCTACTGCAACTATGAATTTTATATTTCATTACAAGCCTCTGGTTGCTTTTCCTATTGAGCAAAACCTTCTCTCAGGTGAAATCTCCTTTTTGTCAAGTATAGAGGAGTGGCTCAAATTTCTACCACCTCAAATCTTTCATTTTTGTTTGTTTGTTTTTGTTCTTTTTAAAATTTTAAATTTGTTTTACAGGCTATTTACTCATACATGATTGGACTTGTGATCTCACTGTTCTCTCCATTGTTACTGACATACTGGGACGGTGGCCCATGGCTTGCTCCTCTTTCTTAAATATATAAATCTATATGTATGTATGTATGCTTATATTTGCTATAGGGTCAGGATTTCAAAAATATATATGTATAGATGTGTGTATATATCTTTTTCAGATTGGATTTGTTATAAAAGAAATTGATTGAGTAAAATAAATTGAATAAGATTACAAAGTCAAGATTCAGGCCCACTAAATAATTGGGATGGTCCTTATTTTTTGTGGGTGGGTCAAAGATGGCATATGCCTTGAGGCCCCCACAGTAATGTTCACACTGATATATTACAAGAGAGTGACAGAAAATTAGAAAAGAAAAAGACTCAATTTATAATTGGGTAACAAAATAAATTGATTTCAACCTCTACTGCCTTGACATATTTCAGAGTAGACTCTGATGACAATAAACTATGGTGGAATAAAGATTTCATCTCCAACGGCAATCTGCCCATAGAGAAGTTCAAGAGACAGATTCATAGTTCAAACTGTCTAAAATCGGGCATGCGAAAGTGCAGAAACTTCCTTGATAAGGAATGAGGAGCTACTATACAACCTGCGATACCTTGCAGGCGATAACATCCAGCTTGCAACCGTCTTGTTCTTCGGAAGGAATAGTGTGATTGGGTGTCAGCATCTACAGAATTGGCTTCAGTGGTCATCTTCGTCCAATCCAGGGCATTCACCTGAGAGTGCTTCCATTGATTCATACTGAAGTAAGACAGGGTCATGACAAAGAAATTGATTAGGAATACTGGAACAAGTAACTGTCCTTGTATACGAAGCTTTCAAGCTCCAGGCTTGAAGAGTAGATTAGAAGTAACATAAACGATAATACATCCAATTTACCTGAAATCCACAGAAGAGGCAATATAGATGTTCATCTCTCAATTTCATCAATATATCTTGCAAATCCTGCAAACAGTGAAGCAAAAGCATAATTGACAGTCTTGCAGTAATAGAAGATTTAAAAATTCAGCTAGGAGATTCAAAGCTGGATTGATGATTCACCGCTTCAGTATGTATTGGGAAAATCAACCAATGAAAGCACGAGTATCTTACAAATAAGCAAGTGAATGGTACTCAATTCTTCTGAAAAATCATTCACTTAAAAAACAAATCTAATGATACAAATTCAACCAGCTACCCTATCAAATTTTAAAAGTCATGCACAAAAGCCATTGCCAGCAACAGTGCAAGTGCAGTAAGGGCAATACCAATTCAACTTCTAAATAATCACTAAAAGAGAGTAGAAAAAAATAGTCTCCATTCCCTAGAAATCAATGAGCTGTTCAGTGTAAATTTGTTCCACAACCAAATCATTCCAAGAGGAGAGGCAATAAAAGCTAAGGTTTGTGGAGATTGAAATTTTTATGGAAAACCAGTGCGAGGATCATACCTCTTCTGTTATCTCTTCCTCTTCCTCTTCATCCTGCTCGCCATCCTCATCCTCTTCATTCTTATCTGGCACAACTTCTTTGTTCTCCAGTTGATCAAGAGCTGCCTTCGCCTTCTTGAAATTTACTGCAATTCTACGAGCTTGCCATTGTGACTTTTGCCTAGAGCCAAAATCCACCATCAGAGCCTCTTCTTTCCTCCTTTTCCTCTCTGCCTCAATCTCCTCTCTCTTCCTCTTCTCCTTATGTGGGTCCTCCCGACCAATCCCAGCTCTTGACCGACGTATTTCAAGTCCCACTGGCTCAGCCCGACCTAAGCCCTCTTTCCCAATGGCTGAGCCTGGTGTGTAACCCATTTGTTTTAATAACTTGAAGCCTATGTTAGATTGTGGAATCGGAGCTTCTAATCTCGCTAATGTCTGCTCATCCTCTTCTATTTGTTTTCTCTCTCTTTCAAGTTTTCGCTGTTCTTGCCAGCTAAGGATTTTTGATTTCTTTTTAAATGACTGCTCACTATTTTTTTCATTGGAGCTCTGCAAAGAATTGGATTTCATGCACTAATGAACCAACAGCACAAGCATAACAAAAAAAAAAAAAGAATAAAACCTAGCATGATCCTCAGTAGATTCCATGTAAATATATGTTTGATAAACTTTAAGGTAAGTATCTTAATCCTCATAATCATTCAAGTAAATCAGGAGAGTTCCGTTATCAAATAGATCATTCTACAAAACAATAAAGAAAAAGTAAAATAGTTTTCCTGCCTTCTTCCAACTTCATAGAGTTTCGAGCCTCTAATTGACTAATTGCAGTACTTAAACATTAGGGTTTCTTCTTCCTGGCAAAATGACTGTAATGAAAACAGTGTTTACTCCTTTCCAACAATTAGCGCTACAATTGGAAATATTCCAACAGAAACAAATTAACCGACTAACAGAAACACCATGTATGCCCTTTCTTCTTCGTAAATTCAAGGCGACCAAACGGTAGAACTTTTCACATATACATGAGAACTCTTTTAGCTCTTTGAATTTCAAAATCCCGGTTAAAATGTGTAACTTATGGTCATTTTGGAGCTCAGAGTCTAGAAAAAGAGGAAAAAGCTAGAAATTTATGAAGATAAAATAAATACAATGACTGGTTTTGAGGATTTTATTCAAGATTAATCAAAGAGAAGCAACCAAACAGGACTTCGAAGAAACTAACCTTCTTTGAATAGAACTTCTCGGGAGGATCAGATGCTTCGGGCGGTAGAAACTGAGAGAGGTCACCCATATAATCTTCTTCCTCTTCTTCACCATCGCCGATTTGGTTCTTCCTCCATTCAGCCATCGGTGAGAGTTCTGACTGGCGGGAGAGGGTAAAGAGAAGACGGAGAAAGAGAATACACAGGCCGACAGGGGGACTGTTAATGGGCCGATATATTTTAAACTAATAAAATTTAAAATATAAAATAATTAAAATAGGATTGAAGTAATATATTTTAAATTTTATTAAAATTTTGAAATGCAATTTCCCAATTTTATTAATTAATTAAAATTTAATTTTACAATTTTTTCAATTATTTTTATAATTTATTATATTTTTTAAATTAATGGGCAAATTTGCGCCAATATTTTTATTGTTTTTAAAATTTTAAGCAACTAACGTGCGCGCTATACAGTAACTATAACTGCTGACGTGGACGGGAGGTGTATGTCACGTGACCCTTCTCCCTCTAGAAATTTCAGTTGGAGCAGCATCTATGCAGCTTCTGTTGGGAGTGCCAAGTCCAAAGCTCGGTATGCTTTTGCTTTTCCATTTTCCCGCCTGTTATTTTTCTTCTTCTTCTTCTTCTTTTCACCTTATTTTCCCGCAAACCAAACACTCTCTCACAGCATGCCGTTTGTTTGTTTCTGTCCGGCATTTCTCTCTTCACGGAGTTCTCTCTGATGCTTTTCTCTGCGTTTTCTAGGATGTTCTCATTCTTGAGGAAAATGGCCAGGCGGTTTCCGCGTTTGTATCTCTTGGTGATTGTTTTCTTTGAAGTTCTTGTTTCAGAGGCTCGGGCTTTTACGAATCCTTCTGACGGTTAATCATTTGAACTTTCTTGACATTGTTCGACTTATCTGGAAAAACTGATACATGCTGCACAATCTAGGGGAAATTAGTTTATTGCATTGTCCTTCTCTGATCTGTTTAGTTGCGCGAAAAATAGAGATACTGATGGAAATTAGGATTTGAACTTGTGACACAAGTGAAAGGTTACCAAATACGAAGTAGGAAAGAAATTTGGTTTTTTATTTGCCAGGGGATAAAAAACTTAAAAGCTAAAGATTCAGGGTCCTTTCCATTTAGTCGATTTCCCGGCGATCAAAGATAGAGATAGGAAAGCGTCTTCTTTCACTCTTTCTTTACTCAGAAATTATGGTGGGAAATTCGGTTAAGAGGAAATTTTTTGACGGGGATATAATATAACCGTGTTTTAGATGCTGGCATTTCTGCATGTTCAATTAATTGTCCGCAAATCGCACAATCCTTAATGTATGAGCTTATGGTACCTTTATAAAATCAAGCATTTCCAATGGCAGAACCCACCGTTACTGTCAAGAATGTGTAATAGTTCACAGTGCCTTACGTGTATGCCCTCTAAACCCCAAATATTAAGGCTTCTCATCCACAATAAGGCTAAAAATTTATAATCTAGAGTAGCACCATGGTTTCTTGAACTACAAGTAGGTATAACATCAATTTACTTTGGTTTTGGGAGCCACTTCAAAATCTTGATCATGATATTGTGAAATTCAAGTAGGATTAATTGTCAATTTGCACAAGATTTCTTACGTAAGGCTCTCCCTTTGTGCAGTCACAGCTCTTCAAGATCTGTACAAGACACTGAATAACCCACCTGAGCTGAAGGGATGGAAATTGGATGGGGGGGATCCATGTGAGGAATTATGGACAGGAGTGTCATGTGCCGGTTCATCTGTAATCCTCCTGTAATGACCATTAGGCACCCAAAGATCACCTAAAATACAATCATCTCATATAACAACTACAACTAATTTGTTCTTGTACGTTATGCAGTCAACTTCATGGATTAAACCTTCATGGGTATCTTGGCGGCCAGCTCCATAATCTCCACAACTTAAAGCATATGTAAGTGAATTTGCTGTCTTATAAACTTTTATCCGAAATTCTGTTGTTTGATAGAATGCACTAAGTTGGCTTTTTTCCTATCAGGGATGTTAGCTTCAATAGCATTATGGGTGAAATTCCATATGGCTTACCACCAAATGCATCTCATATGTAAGATTGTCAAAGACATTCTAGACTTACTGGTTGAATTCCTTGTGAGTTAGACAAACATATTTTAAGTGGGTTTTTTTTTTCCGCAGAAACATGGCATTCAATAATTTGAGCCAAAATTTACCCCACTCTTTACCAACTATGAAATATCTTCGGTATCTGTGAGTAACTTGTGCGCTAGCAGCATATTTTCTTAGTATCAATTTGCAGATGTGAAACCATGAACTCAATCTTTTTTCTTCAGGAACCTAAGCCACAATTTGTTATCTGGACCAATTGGAGATGTGTTTACTGGGCTGCAGATAAGAGAGATGTATGTTTCTTCAACTTCTCTCTTCATATTTTGGCATTTGAAGCAAAATGAGGCCCTTAATTTGACGTTTTAACATAAATTGCAATTGCTATGGATATCTCTTGTAGATCTCGTAGCTGCTAAATTCTGAATTTCCATTGAAAGGAAAACAAAGGCCATTCTCAATCATCTTGATTGAATTAGAAATAATACTCCTTGCTCATAACTTTGACTATGAAGAAACTATTCCTTGACTGTTTGGATAACTCAATATGAGAGTGAAGATGGTTTTCAGGATCAATTTGTGGTTTATTATTTAGTCGAGAGCAAATAATCATAATGCTTTCTGAATGGATGGAAATATGATCTAATTAAGGTGTCTATACACATAAGAATGGGCATCTGCAATGTCTTCCAATCTGTATATTGCCATAAAATTTCTTGTATAATTCAGTTCTATCATGATTACTCACAAAATTTAATTTTCTGCCACAGGGATCTATCATTCAATAACTTCACTGGAGATTTACCAATCTCCTTTAGATCTCTGATAAATCTTACTGCACTGTGAGTTTCATCTACATGTTCCAAATTTGCTTGTTAGCTTGTTGCATGCCAAATTCTGCAGTTCATAGATCATGTGAATCCCACATGCTGTTTGTGCATAAAATTAGGTTCCTGCAGAACAATAAATTCACTGGATCAGTCGTCTACCTTGCTGATCTTCCCTTGATTGACCTGTAAGTTCCTCTGTGCTGCATCTTTTATGCAATTTATTTTGACATTTTTCATCGTCTTTATAGTTGATTGTGTTCAGAAATATTGAAGATAATGAATTTAGTGGTGTTATTCCGAGCCAGTTTCAGTTCATTCCCCACTTATGGTAAGTGACTGAAATGTCACTTGTGATTTCCTCTTATTTTCTTGCAAGGACCATATCATAGGCTGAGCAGTGTTCTGCTTCACTTGACAGGATTTGGGGGAATAGGTTCGACAAGGTTGGCAACCATCAACCTTGGAAGTTCCCTTTGAATGTTATACCCCTTAAGCACAATATTAGCAATCTCCCAACAACTGAATCAAGTGTCATTGAAAACTTCCCTGCTAAGAAAGGTGGAAGCAAGAAGAACAAAATCGGGTCTAAAGGAATAGCTGGTTTGGTTGGTGGATTAGCAATAGTTGCAACCTGTACTGTGTTATTCATATCGATCCGCATCAACAGAGCCCGTACGGAAAAATTTAACAGCTTTCAAGGCAACAATACCACACTGCATTCTCTTCCACTAACTAGAATTAGAGGTGAGAACTCTTAATGACACCTACATTTATTGTCTAAGTAAACCTTGACCTCTGTGGTAGATAGAATTTATTATGTTTAAGGTGTTCTGAGCACATTAACTGCATATGCTAAGAAATTATAGAAATCTAGGATTATATTTTGAATACATGCTCATTTTATGAACAATTTGGTTATAATGAATTTATGGTATAGCAGGCATTTTAATATTCTAAAACAGTTTAAGTTATTGATATTTTATTCGCTTTCCATGATCTAGACCACAGTTCTACACCACCAGAAGAAAGCCCACAATATTTCACTACTCAGCCTCCACCAGTTCTCAGACAAAGAAACATGCTTCCTACTTTCCCAATCAGAATGGAGAAAACACCTAGACGAAAAAGTTTCTCCAGCAAAAAGTTCCTGGCTAGGGTGAAATTTTACTCACTTTCTGAGCTTCAGTTATCTACTGGAAACTTCAACGAAGGGAATTTTCTCGGAGAAGGATCCCTTGGTTCTGTGTATAGAGCTGAGTTATCTGATGGCCAAGTATACACTCTTGCTATTTCTTGCTTTCCAAATGACAAACGGGTTTCATGTACTGAGCGTCCTTTGGTTGTTTCTTTCTTCTTCGGCAGATTTTGGCTGTAAAGCACATCAACATGGTGTCACTGTCTTTCCAAGAAGAGGAGCAATTTATGGATGTGATTCAGTCAGTATCGCAGTTAAGGCACCCAAATCTTGTAACACTTCTTGGCTTCTGTGTAGAACGTGGACAACATCTCCTGGTTTATGAGTATGTTAGAAATTTATCTCTTGATGATGCTCTGCACAATCATGGACAAAATCCATTGCCCTGGGCCCTCCGTCTCTATATTGCTCTTGATATTGCTAGGGCCTTGAAGTAAGTACTCAACTCGAACTGACTTTACGGAAGAATAATTAAACACCTTGTCAGGGAGAAGTAAGCTATTCAATGCATCAAGCATCATTCTGAAAGCTCATGTTCTTTTGAAAATATGAACTACATTAAAATTGCTATACTTCAGAATCTTCTCATTTTAGACCACCATGAGAATCAGGGCATGCTGCTTTTCCTATAAGAATGTGAGTTCTGGAAGTAATCTCCATTTCCAAAATGATATTTTCAGCTATCTGCACTCTGCGTTCTCTCCTCCTGTTGCTCATGGCAACTTAAAGGCTTCAAACATCTTACTCGACGAGGATCTTGTGCCTCGTATCACTGATTGTGGGTTAGCAATTTTACGGCCACTTACAAGTAATAGTGTCAAACTCAAGGTAAGCTTCTGCATAGAACGTTTTTGCAACTGGGCAACATTTACTCGTTCCTGACTGCAGTTGACTAATCTTTGTTGTTAGTATCCCCTTTCAAACGCCATACACCAAGAGAACCTTTTTGGAACAACATTTCCGCGTTTCTTACATAAATTGGAACAGATATATTATAAATTTTACCTTTTCCACACATGATAATAAGCTATTGATTTCTTTTCATAAAATGGTTATGAGATTTCGCTGAATTGCAGTAGATGAAACTGACTAATTTCCTTGCTTTTGAAATCTGATACAAAACAGGCTTCTGAAATTGCTATTAACGACACTGGGTATGTTGCACATGAACATGGGCAACCAGGAGATGATTGCACAAAGAGTGACACATACTCCTTCGGGGTTTTGCTTCTGGAATTGCTAACCGGACGCAGACCTTTTGATAGGTATAAACATAATCTATGGCCCAATTTCTTTTTTCATTTACAACTGAGAGCATATTTCTCTATTATGGATTTGTTTAATTCGTATAACTCAGTTCAAGACCAAGGGAAGAACAGTCACTAGTGAAGTGGGTGTCATCCCGGCTTCACGACAGGGAGTCTTTGGAACGGATGGTTGATCCACGTATTACATCAAAACCATCACCAAAGGCTCTCTCCCGGTTTGCTGATGTCATCTCTCTCTGTATTCAGGTATTTCAGCACTTATCACTAAACAAATCATCTTGCATAACAAGTATCTGAATTTGTTATTATAGTTTACTTAATAATAAAAGTCATCAATCACAATTTAATTTAATCATCGGTACATTCCTTCCTTTGTAAGAGTTCATGAATTCTAACTGGATTATACTTTTGTATGTGTAATCATTTAGAAATTATTTGGATTCTGTTATATGGCTTCAAACTGATGAAACCGAATTGTCTGTGGGTGAATTAATGACAGCCTGAGAAAGAATTTCGACCACCAATGTCCGAAGTAGTGGAACATCTGATACGTCTGCTACGAATTCCTACCATCGCCAAAAGGAGCGCTGGAGATGGTATTGAAGCTGATCCTTTTGAGAGGTCTTTCTGTTCAGCCCACACCAAATTCATTGACTCCCCTGAAATGAACTATTTCTCTGTTTGATCTCAGAACTGGTTTTCCTGTAAAGCAACTTTCTTTCTCATGTAGTTGAATTCTTAGCATTAGAAATGTTGCTCGTTCCTACATCCAGCTAATTTTTTTCTTCTTATGGTTTTTGCAGATATTCAACTGAATGGGATAATTGTCTGCCATAATCAGGGTTGGAAATCTGAAGCTCATTTGAACAGTTTATCTTGTCAAATGCTGGCACCTAATGCCTCAGAGATCTATTCTCACAGATCTCTTCGGGATATTTTGAATTCTTTTTTCGTGGATAGGAAGTTTCGTACAGTCATGTGATTACTAGTGTCCATTAAGAATGTGAGGAAGCAGGATAAGATTTTGAGTTCTTCTGCATAATATGTACCGAGCAACTAGTTGATACCCACTTCTCTAGCCGGTGTCTTCGATCTACCCAACCACCAGTATTCCATCACATGTTGGTGTAAACAACATTATACATGTTTTTTAGTGATAGTTGTCAGCTTATCTCTGCGTATTTTTTGTATATTGAAAGTTCCGCTTCTGCCATTACATAGATAATCTACGGAATTAGGGATCCTCAATGAATATCGTTGACATAATAGTAAGAGCTTAAACCATGTATATGTCTTACAAATAAAATGCTTATTTATTACAAATACTAACATTAGAAATAAGAAATCAAAAGTTATTAACTCCTATAAGTTAAAAGATCTGTCCTTCAATATCTGACCCTGAGGATTTTTAAGCAATTGATTACACGAAGTTTGCATCAAATGAAAGAGCCATCATCTAGGGCATACAGTTTTACTCTTTCACATTATGAAAATAATAACCGCAAACATTTTGTAGTAGAAATTACAAAGAACGTAAAAATGCATTAGAGATGTAAGATTTGTAATAACTACCAATTTTATAAGAAGAAAATTGTCAGTATATTTACAAAGAGCAGTTAAAAATGCTGCCTACCACTTTATGAGCCTAAGTGATTACCTTCACAGAAAAAGTAATTTTCTACAAATAAAACAAAGTCAAATATAATATACGCATATGCATGTGTGTGTATATATATATATATAGTAATTCATATCAACTCCTTGTTTTCTTGATATAAACGGACTGTTAAATCTGGGGAAAAGTCCAGATTTAATAAAAAAAAATGGTGTACCAAAAAACACCCAAACTAAAAGAGGTTTCCATGAAAGATGATATTTCTTGATTTCCACTAGCCACTTTCTGAATCTCATTCTGCCATTTCAATTATAATAGTCCTATTCCTACATAAACATTTCCTCCACAGTTTTAAGCAGACAAACCACTGTTCAACAAGGTATTGATTTCTCCGATTATATTGACAGGTCTTCCATCAAACATGGATGAAAGTGTACTCTCACATAACTTTTTCAGCTCCCTGGTTCTTGCAAGAGATGCTTCCTGCAATTCCGAGGTGGGACTCACTTAAACCATTACAATCATTCGTGTGAATAAAAAGGAGGAAATGTACTTTGCTACATAGTTTGTCAGCTGAGGAAGAAAGAGACTGCAATTTAGGTGAAATTTACTTCAAGGTTGTGTTTGGTTCAATTCTCATTCAATTCATAGTAAACTCTTAGTTCTAAATAGTCTTAATGTACATAATTGAACCATAATATCTGGTTTTCATTATTTCAAAAAAAAATAATAATAATATCTGGTTTTGAATGACCACCACCCTGCTTTAAGTTTTAATACACATAATTGAAACACAATATCTGGTTTTGAAATATCACCTCCCCACTTCTAATTCTTTCATAACGAGATTCCAAACCCCCAACTTGAGATGGGAATTGAACAAACAGAGAACACAAAAAATATACCGAAGATCTTAAATCAAGTGATATAATTTACTTGTAATTTTGTCCTTGGAATAAGTAAGGAGGTTTAGCTATGGCTTTAAAGTGGGAGGGAGTAGAAAAAGGTAAAGACCACATAATCAACCTTGTGGATCTCATTCCTATTTTGTGGGCAAAAGTGTGTGATTCAACTTGGAAAAGAAAGGAAGGGCACAAAAAAAATTGGAAAACCGTGTTTTACGTCAAGGAAAAGTACCTGCTTCGGCCACAAGGAAGATAAAGAATTTTGAAGCTCCATGCGTTTAGTTGCAATGTCCTTCAACCCCTCTCTTAGCTTGACCTCGTGATGCCTTTTTTCCTCCAAGGTATTCACTAGTCTGTCTAGAAATCTGAAACTCAGCTCCAGGAGAGTAAGTAGCATTCAACAATCACAATAAATAGCTTGACCAATAAACAGAAATATAATGAACAAAATTAGTCAAGCAATCTCCACTTTAAATCCAAATACTGGTAAAGAAGATAAGAAAGAGATATTTTTATCAAAAATCAAGACATGTATGATCAAACGATAATTAGAAGTTTGTGCAATAAGAAACAAATTATTTTATTATAAGTCAGATATACATAATGATATGTAAATGATGAGAAGGCCATGCAAGAGCCTTCAGCAGAATATCTCGTTCTTCGTTCTAGAGCAAGATCCTAATATTCTCATTTTGGCAAATTCAATTATGTTTCCCAGGTGAGTAGTTATTCTGTGACATGAAATGGCAAGTAGTTGATTTATGCTAGTTCGGTCATAACTATTTGATGATAATCTTGCCTTACTAATTGTCATGGTTATCAGCAATTCAAATAGATTCTACCAAATACCTAAAGTAAATGAGTTTTACAAGATAATGTGTTCTTGTTTTAACCCTGATTTAAGAGTGACTTCTATAATGTATCTTATTAGGTCCATATTTCAGAACCAAATATCAAAGGAAAATTTTATACTTCAGAAAGCTTTCAAGAGAGGGGGGGATAGTGGGGTGGTGGCACTTGGGAGAACCTTTTTGAGTTGAGAATCATGATTAAATCCCGAGTTTTCTTATTTGTAAGCAAGGAAATGGCTGAGGAAACATCATGCAACATTGTCTCAATGATATCTGGAGTGTGTTGCTGTAGCACCAAGGGAGCAACGGCTTGGACTTGATGTTGCAAGGAAAGAGTCTCTTCATTCCTCAACTCTGCTAAACGTTGATTCAGAAATGCTTTGATCTGACACATAGTATCAAGAAAAAAGTCAACCTTGATACAAAAATTGACTTATCATATTGCAGAACCAAAAAAAAGAACTAAGAATGTTGTTGAAGGATGTTTTAATCCTAGTTGTTCTCTGTGACATAGTTTCTCATAGAAGCAAAATCTAAGTGAATTAGCAGATGAAAAACAAATATCTCTTCTCGTCTGTTGTCACAGATATTCTAATACAAGTTATGAGACACAACAATATGATAGAGCAGCAAATACTCATATAAATCATCAAGAATCTTATTCCGGTAATCTGTCTCCAACAGCTGGCTCCTCTCTCCCCTTGTTCCTAGGGTTGGAGACAAGGTATCAGTAACACATGTCTGTTCTTCCAGGCCTATATTGTGCAAATTGGCATCGTCAACAATATCTATTTTAGACGTTTCAACACTAATATCCCACGAAATCTCAGACACAGTTTGATCCAATTTCACAGTTTCACTAGATGAAATATTCTCTGGGATCTCACTGGCATTAACAATTTCATATGGCCCCAAACCATTGCCACTATCATCTGCTTCAACTAGTGTACCAATATCCCAATCAATCTGAGCACTGTCAACAGTAATACCCCAATCAATACCGTCTGCAGCATCATCCGTGTCCCCTGCTACATGGTCTTTTTTATGAGAGCTTAACTGAACATTCTGAGTATCAAATAACTCAATTGCCACAGAAACAGATAAAGATGGGGGATTTTCACGCATGTCTTTGAGATTCAGTAGCACAGTCCTCGAGGATTTCTGCGATTTTAAGATAAACCAAAA
The DNA here is from genome assembly GCF_000150535.2 of Carica papaya. Next base: position 598,545 of record NW_019014607.1, read on the forward strand.
AGAACTTGTCACAACAATTCAAACCAGTATGAGGTTGTAGTAAAAATTGGGAAAAGAGAGCTACAAGTGAATGAATCTAGATATCAAGTGACAATTCAAAAATTAAGCTAGCAACTTACATCCTTCTCTGTGTGAACATCTTCGACAAAATTAGAATAGAACTCCATGGCTTGTGATATAGAATCACTGTTTAGAACTTCAAGAATCTTGCTAAATGTATTGGGAAGTGAATCTGCAGTCTCCAAAAGTTCAAGCCTTACATTTTTTCCCTGCAAAGTCAAATAATATTTATGCATTGCTTGCAATACAAGCCATAGACAAAGTTAACCCTAAGTGGAACGGACATGTTAACCTGCAAGCCAAGCTCTTGACAAGCCTCAGCATATTTAGTTGCTGATAAAGCAGCACTTCTTTTAATATCAGTTTCCCTACGCTCAAGTTCTGCAAGTTGCTGCTGGATCTTTTGCACCTGCTTTCTCTGATATGGGCTTCATATTTGGAAGAAAGAATGATCATCAATAAAACCGAATGCAGTTGCATTATATAAATATTCTTTGGCCTTCATACTGAAGCTTACAAGCTCGAAAGCAGACACTTACATTTCATAGTTTACATTCTGCACAATTATTTGAGCCACCTCACCGAGGTAGATATGATCCTTCTCAAAAGCACGCACTATAGCTTCCCAAGCACCCTATAGGACATTAGAGAACTTCAGAAATTCTTGCAACCATCTAGGTATATGTGTGTGAGTTTCTATATAGATAGAGGGATACAGCCAGACAGAGACTGTTATCTTACAGCAGCTCCTGATAGCCGACCAAATATATTCCGGCTTTCCGAAGAAGTCTTCAGAAGGATCTCATATAATTTTTTAGCCTCCAAGTAATCAATCCCTTGAAGCAGTGTGACAATCAGCAAACAAGTAGAAAAATAATGATAAGAAAACAATTTGACATATATTAATGAATCCATCTCTGTTTTTAATTCAAAAAGTTATACAAGAGATAAATTATTAGATAAAGTTCTATTCCCATCTTTCCAATAGAATGTCACCAAAATCCCTTTCTAAAAGCCATGAATGATTCAACAAGCACTACATACTCCCATATAAATATTTTCCTTGATGAAATGAAAAATAATTCCAAAAGGAGTTCTCGACAAAAATATCATTCTTTAAGAAGTAAGAAAGTCTTGGTTAGCCTCATTGTATCCACATAACATAGTTTTTCTAAACATACTAGCGTGCATTTTGCACTTGATAAATGATGATTATCGTGCAGTGTGAGAAGTTAAGTCCAACTAGCATTTCTATATATCTATAGAGCAGAATGCCATGGCTCATGCAGGCATGATAGGAGAAGGCCCTTGACCCGTATAGAACAGCTTCAACATGTCTAACAAATCATTCAAAGCAAAGAAAAAGAGAATAATTCATGCTCTTTTAAATCTAATACACCTTGGTCAATTTCCATGGACAACAAAACAGGTCAGAAGTTTCTTTTCTGCAACCTCGTATCGTCTAAAATGTGTTTTTTTTTTCCTTGTAGAATTTACACAGCACACCATTTTAACATATATACAGGATACTTAGAAAATCATTTTCGCAGTATAATGGTAATTTCCGATAGTATCCATGATAAACTATAAAATTATCAAAATCTAAAATCCAATACATGCTAAAATAAACGGAAAAGATAAGAGTTCACAGTTACATTGAAAATCAAAAACTAACCTTCAGCATCTAGGGTATGAAAGTAAGGATCAATATCCTTAGGCAAAGATGTGAACTCCTTCGAGATTCTAGCTCGAATCACGGCCACTCGCTTTCGCCAATCCGCTGGTATTCTCTTCCGATCAACCAACCATTCTTCGATTTTAATAAATCGAATTAACACCGGAATCACATGCATAATGTAAAATTAATTAAACAGACAAAACACAATCGAATTTGCACAATCATGCATCAGTGCGCGAGAGAGATACCTCCAAGACGAGAGTAGGTGATATCGATTGGAAGATTGCGAATGTCCTCAGGAGTTTGCATTTCCGGGAAAATGTTTGGCCTGCAGGAAAATTGCAAGAGAAATCAAGGATTTCAGTTTCAAGTGAGGTTGGTTTGTCTCGGTTTTTCGTTTTGCTCTCCAGTCTCGAGTCTTGACTACCGGGAAGTAGAAACGGATCAATCAACCGGGTCGGGTTATAATTTATGAACAATTGTGGGCCTGGCCCATAACAAGCCAACTCGGATCGAGCCTGTCAAATTAAATGGGTTAGACTCCGAACCAAAACGACGACGGAAAAGTAAAGGCTGCAAGGGTAATATTGTAAATAAAGGATATTATTTTTCATTTTCTTTTCTAATTTTTTGTTCCCGGACCCTCGAGAATTCAGTGCTGTAATTAGCTGACGAGCTTCGACGAACATCGCCAGTGTGCTCCTTACCTTGTCTGCTTCGCGCAAATTTATCAGAAGGTATCTATTTCTCCATATCATTATATAAATTTTTTTCTTTGTTATGTCGATTATGAAATGTCCTCTGAATGGGGTTAACTATTCCATCTTGTGACCTAGTTGATTGGTTCTTCAAATCACGTTCAAGTACTTAGGGTTTTATTTCAATCTAGATCTTCTTTTTTCTTGCGCAATTGGATCTGCTTTCCATTTTTTTTCATGGTTTTCTTTTTTTTTTTTCTTCGAGGAGAACACATTGTTGGAATTCGATTAAGAGTTTTGGATATTTGATTTGGGCATTGATTTCGGCGTCATTTCGCTAATTTTGTAATTTTATTTTTTATTTGTAACTAAATCAGAATGGTTTTAATTTTTGCTTCCTGTTAGTGATAAATTGGTAGTCTTAGAGTAATGAGTATAATTTATTACAAGAACAGTGTTGTGTTTTCTTTGTATTGTTATACTACAATGGGATATATGATAAAGATCCGAAGTTCACAGAGGAAGGCCAAACAGAATCTGAGATATCTGGATGACTGATCAACCCAGCTACTCCACACAGGCTGCAACAAACAGAGGAAGAAATTTACCCAAAAACCACAGACGAGCTGCTATCCACTCCAGAATTTCAGCATCAGCATTTGTTTTTTTGAATTCCTTTTGATTTACTTGTGTCTTCTGTTCTTATCTAAAATTATCCGGTCAGTTGTACTCATGCCTATTTAAAAGTCTCGATATTCATCAATAAAGCAATTAAGAAATGCAAAAACTTTCTCTGATCTTTTCTCACCTAAAGTAGAAAATCTTACTTGAGTGTGAAGCTCTGACTGAGACTTATTAGTGGTATTAGAGTTTGGCTAAAATGGCATTTAACAAGGAACGTATTGAGAATCTCGAAACTGGTCTCAGTGCTTTGCAAGACCAAGTTAGCCGAATAGAGATTGACATTGCTGACAAACTCCAAGCCATCAAAGAAAATCTCCAACGATTGACGGAAGCAATTGTCTCCTTACAAGAAGGCTTTAGCAACCACCAGGTACCGCATGTCAATCCATCACACCCCGACCCTGCGATCAACGATATCAGGCGGGCCCCTTTCTTTCCCAGAACAACTAAGCTGGAGTTCCCCTACCTTTTCCGGATGAGACCCAACCGAGTGGCTGAGTCGAGCCAGTCAGTATTTCGACTTCCAAGGAATTGTTGCGCCACATCGGGTGGCTTTGGCATCCTACCACCTAGAGGGCGAGGCCAACCAATGGTAGCTGTGGGCGAATTGCATCTACAGAGATGAAGGATTGACATGCGGTACCTGAACACTGAAGGACGCCATTGGGCTGGCCCGCGTTTGAGAAGAACAAGTGGGTCGGCAACATAGATCAAACCGAACGGGATAGGTACAACCCGTTTCGTCCTTACCCGAGCAACCCTTCTGTGCCCTAGTTTCCACTACCGCCACCCAAAAGTGTCGCTCTTGGGAAGAAATACAGCACCGGCAAATCCAGAGCTTATGTTTTAATTGTAATGAGTGATTCACCGCTAGCCACCGATGCTGAAAGCCACAATTGCTCTTACTCGAAGAAGGACAGAGCGACAACGAAGAGGCAAAAGTTGGTGAACCCAAAATCCCGCTACATACCTTCATCGGTTGGACTATTACCCACATCATGAATGTCGAGGTCTTTAAATAGGTATGAGTACAACTGACTGGATAATTTTAAATAAGAACAGAAGATACAAGTTAATTAAAAGAAATTCAATAAAACAATTATTAGTGCTGAAATTCTGGAG
>NW_019014607.1:602944-621252 GCF_000150535.2 Carica papaya
TGTCTATTCCCAAGAGGAAAGGCATGGATCCTTCGGAACTCAGGTACTTGGAGAATGATGATACACCTACAATGAAGACAATCAAGGGTGCAACTACTGGTTTGGTTGCTGGGACTATTTGGGGGACTATCATCGCCACTTGGTATGATGTGCCTCGTGTTGAGAGAAATGTTGCTCTTCCAGGGTTGATAAGGACACTTAAAATGATGGGTAATTATGGAATGACATTTGCTGCAATTGGAGGAGTTTACATTGGTGTTGAGCAGTTGTTAGAGAAATACAGGATGAAGAGAGACTTTGTTAATGGTGCTGTTGGTGGTTTTGTTGCTGGGGCTACCATTCTTGGTTTCAAAGGTGAGCATTTCTTTTGTTGGATAGCATTTCTTATGCATTTTAATTCTCAATTCAGAATGCTGTTGTAACATGTAGTTAAAAGATCCAAGTGTTTATCTAACTATATTTCTTCACTTGTACTTCAAAAGATTCAAATGTTCTTATGTGGATCTTTTATTTTACATCAATCTGGACAGTAAATATAGTTTTTTTTATAAGGAATAGTAATTCCAGTTTTTAAAAGTTTTTTTACTTTGTGAAGCGCACCACTTTAAACTATTTGTTTGTGAATTTTTAGTTTGATGTGCCTCTTAGATTTTGCTGTGCAACCTTTCCTATGAGAGGATCAAATTATTTGGATCAGAATGATTTACATGTCTAACTTCATGGTGCATTTTGGCAAATGCCTCTTTGAATGCTTTGAACTTGGTTTGATGATAACATTAACCGCTTTACTTTTTTGCCAATCAGATTTGAACTGATCCTTGTTATTTATGATGATAGGCTTCCGTTGTAGATTGATTAGCTACAAGTGTGTTAGTAAAAGAGTTTTTGGCTCTTTTCTTTGTGTCAATGAGGGCTTATAAGCTCTCTAACAACGATTTAGATTTTGTTACGTATTTGGCAAATAACGAAGAAATTAGACAGCTGTTGGTGTAACTTTTATTTACAAATTCTCTATTACACACTGGTGTTGACCCGGTGAAAGGCTAAAATAACCCTTAACAATTTTGAAAATTAGATCTCTATAAAATTTGTCTTATTCCTTCTTTTTAATGGTGCTCTTTTTGTTTGTCATTTGAATAGATTTAATAGCTAATATATATATCTGACAAACATGTAATAAATTGATATGGTTTATGAGATTGTACCCAAGCACTTCAACAACATATCTAAAAGAGAAGTTATACAGCTTATACACAAACACCGTCTAAAAGATGAATCGGTCAAACACATTTCGGATATATTTGACCCTTACAGTTTTGAGCGTGGAACGTTGATGGAAAGTCCCTTATTGGTCTAAATGCTTGACTGGATTGCTTGTGGCCTCTGAACTTGCCTGTCTTTGCTCAATTCCAAAGGTGCAAAATGGTGTCATTGCAGTCTACATGTGGAAATTTTTTCAATTGTGATCTTTTATTTTTATGTCCTTTCTTTTTTCTGGTTGAATTTTAAAAGTTGTGATGCTGAGCATGATTGCCATGTTCCCAATGAAACAATAAACGTGAGCCTTATATGGAGTCAAAGAATATGTACGTACCTTCTGTGTAATCGGTGGTGATGTGCTGTCATTTTACAGGAAGGAGTATGTCGACAGCAATTTCAGCTGGATCAGCTCTGGCAGTCACTTCCGCGGTGATTGATGCTGGAGGCCAGACCACAAGGGTAGACACCGGCAAGGAATATTATCCTTACACTACCAAGAAGAGATCTCCAGCCGACTCATGAGTTTTTTGCGTGCTGCTCCTGAAGGAAATATATATGGCTTCCCCTCACCCGAGTTAATTGGGAGTGCAGCTTCAGCTTTGCCGGTCTTTGTTTGCAGAGATGTAATAATACTCTTTGGTCTTGTTTTCTGGCTCCCTACTCATTCAGTTTCCAGAAGCTCCATGGGTTATTTCAATAAATGTATCTCAGTCATCTATCAAGGTTACATTACATGTTTGAGATGATTACTTCTGCTTTATGATATGCATTAGGAATCAGAGACTGAACCATATTTAACCTCTGCATTTACAGAGTTTCCTTTTCTTTCACAGTTGTATGATTTCTGCAACCACCAACTTCACCTGAAGCTTGGAAGTAGTATTTTGTTAAGATCCTCTTCGTAAGTTTGGAAATGTTATGGACATAATTGTAATTATCTTTTATGTGAAAATAACAAAATCAAACTTCTATTTAAATTAAAGTGAAATACAAAATAACTTAATGTATAATAATTTTATTTAACATAAATTACAGACTATAATTTTTTAAATAAAAAAAAAAAACTAAGAAAATAATTATTGTAAGTATTCTTTATTATTGTTTCCACATGATTTAAATTAAAAAGTTAATTATTTTATTAAATTTATTAAAATTATTGTAATTTCACAGAAAAATATATATATTGATACTGTTATTATTATATTGTCTTTTTCCTGTCCATAATCAAGGAGTAGTACCTCTAAGATTCGAGAAATATATCCTCTCCTCACGAACACGTGGCAACAACCCATTGCCCCTCCTGAATTTCTTTGGGGCCTCTGCAACTCTCTTGGGTATTCTGAACCGTCCATTAATCACTGATTCTTCCTCTGCAAGAGACAAAAACTAGAGAGAGGAGAATTATTCTCTCAATGGCTGGGATCGGTACTTCTTGTTCGACTCTCTCTTTCTCGCGGTAAATAACTCCATTTCCTCCCTCGCTCCCTCCCCATTTCTTCCTCGGCTTTATACAGATACTGTTTCTTCTTCTTTCAGCTTTAGAATTGAAACTCAGTGTTAGGTTTTTGATCGATGAGCTCTGGATTCTCTGTCTTGTTACTTAATAATACAAGAGAAGATTTCAAAATTTTTCCATTGTGAAATTTTCACTGATCATCTGGGTCTACTTCTTCTATTAGTCTCTAGCTGAACTGCTCAAAGTTAATGCCCAAATCAGCATAAAAACTTGACTTTATGTTTGAAGAACGGAGGTTCTGTGTGGGAATTTGAAGATCATTCCAAAAGTTAAATAGGTCGTTAGTTCATGAAGGAGATAGATATATATTTATATATATAATGACATATAGATCACTGGATATTTTTATAACTGATCAACAATAATTTCCATAGACAGAGCAAGTTTTTGGCTGGTAGGTACAATATTTTATTCAGACCAAATTACAGTTTAAACTCACTGATTTTTTTCATACCCTGTAGCTTAGTTTTCTTTGATCATCTTACTCACTATTCTGTAATTTTCTGTCTTTTACTCTTGTTTTTCGTCTTTGGACTTTAAGTTTTGAGTGTTCATGTTCAGATTTTAAAAATTGTGGAGTTTTCTGATGTTGTTATTTAAAACAATAAAGTTAAACAAAAGAGTAAACCAGTTACCAAATTAGGGAGATTGATACCGAAATTTGTCCTATTATTTACATTCTAATAGATAATCTTTGTAGGGATCGATAAAATGTAGAACTCGGGTTATGCAACAATTTCTCAGTACTGGTCAATCTGATATAACCAACTACTGATCCTTAAAGCATGAAACTCTCAATTGCTCTCTTTTAAATTTAAGGGAGTAATATTTATAATATTTCATGATGTTCAGTTTCTTGTTAGATAGAGTTTGGCTGTGATTCTATGAAAAAGGGAAACAAAGAATTAGAAACTTGAGTTATTGAGTATCATAATTCAGTCAAGATGTCTTTTTTTAAGTTTCAACTAGTCAATCAGGTAGCTATACTTTTCACAGCCAAGAAAACAAGAAAAAAAAAAAGAAGAAAAAGTGAGTTTAGGGGGTTTAATTCCTAAAAAATAGTGAAGAAAATTTATTTTAGTTTCTATATATTATCTGTTTTAAAATCCATCTTCAGAGTATTTGTAATTTTTTGGATTCATTTTTTATCATTAATTTGTGTTCTATTCTTATAGGAGTAAGTCACATAAACTCAAATTGCATATATGTTATGATCTTTTCAATTGTTTAATCATTTTGTACTTCTAAACTTTCTGTTTTCATACATATTTCTATCAACTACTCCGAGTTGAAATGATGTATGGCAGTGGAAGTAACTGATTTGAGGCTGTACTTTCAGCAACCTCTGTGCAAGTCATCTGGAATTGAATACACATAATGGAAGAACTGTATTTTGGAAACCAATCAGCCGGAGAAATTCAGAAATCAGAGCTGAAGTGAATTTTGTGAATGCTGAAGAAGCAAAGAAACTCATAGCCGTTGAGGGTTACTCAATTCTGGATGTTCGTGACAAATCTCAATTCGAGCGAGCTCATATAAAATCATGTTATCATGTGCCTCTTTTTACTGAAAACCAAGACAATGACTTGGGTATGCAAAACTCTCCACCATGTTTAATATGGATTTTTCTTTCTTCCTTTCTGACATGTTTTCTGCTAGATTCGGATATTTGGTATCAAAATTCTCTTCTTTTTTTAAGGAAACATCAAAATTCTTATCTTTGTACTTATTTTTTGTTTATCCAGACTATTCCTCTTCCATACAATTTCAATAGTGCATTCTATCTAATAATGCATTTAAATTTTATTTCCAAAATATAACGTACAAGGCAGGTGATCGGAAAATAGAACTAATCTCTTTATAAATCGGGTAACAAAAAAACCCTTCACGTATCTTTATTTTTCGTTCTCGCAGGGACAATTATAAAGAGGACAGTACACAACAATTTTTCAGGTTTATTCTTTGGGCTGCCATTTACCAAACAAAATCCTGAGTTTGTGCAGTCTGTTAAGAGCCAGTTTTCAACAGAAAGTAAACTATTGCTTGTATGTCAGGAAGGATTGAGGTTAGTTTGATATTATTCTTAATATACAACGTAAATAATAAATTGGGTTCTTTTCTATCAATCTAATTATGTTAGAGTTAACCCCTGACTTACATATTATTCACTATCAAATTATATTCTTTTCCAGAATCGATTTTGTTGCTTGAAAGATGAATTGGGTTGAGTTGCTTAACATGTAGTCCAATTCTTTTGTGCCTAATCTGGAAACACCTGACAGGATTATGTTTCTTTTTAATGTCAAGGTCTGCTGCAGCGGCTAATAAGTTAGAGCAGGCTGGCTTCCAAAACTTAGCTTGTATGACCTCAGGGCTTCAATCTGTAAAACCAGGTCAAATTTTTTTCCATTCCCAATTCCTTTGTTGAATCTTGGGACCAGTTTTTCCCTGTATGAAAATCGGAGGTTGTTTTCGATTGTTGCAGGAACGTTTGACTCAGTTGGCTCAACGGAGTTGCAGGATGCTGGCAAAGCGGGCTTAGTAACCATTCAAGGAAAAATCTCAGCTGTTCTTGGAACTGTACTTATCTGTAAGATCTCTACCTTCTGCAAATTATATTTGTTAATTGCAATTTTGGCTCGCGTTGATTGGTGTTTCGGCATTTTGAAATCTTGTGACTTGTTTCTGTGACTATCCAATATGTTACACTTCATTTTCTACCTTTTGATATCAATTATTATTTTTTTCAAGGCTATTATTATCTTGTACTTTAGGGGTTTCTTCATAATTTTAATTTATTTGCCCTTCAAGTGTATTTACATTTGGAATGCCAAACCCATGTAAATATTATCTAAAAGAACCAGTAATCACAACAAATATTTGAGTTGCTGTAAAACCAAAGAACAGGAGGTTTCTATTATTTAATTAATTAAATTATTTATATTTTATCCTAAAAGATTTTTATATTCCAAATATGCAGGTGCTTACCTATTCATCACCTTCTTCCCAGAGCAAGCAGAGAAACTGCTTCAGATGTCTCCTGCAAGCTAGAGCTACTGATAACCCTAGAATTTTGCAGTTTGTAAGAATACTACTCTGTCAGAGAATTCTTTGTTTTGGGGGACACACAGAGAGGAAATGAAACAGAGAGGAAAAAGAAGGCCATGTACTTAACAGAGGAAAAAGTTGAATATCTCCACTCCCCAAATCTGATGCTTCTTTCCAATATCAATGTTCTATCTTATGTTCCATTAAACTCCTGATAGTTACAGCTTCATCAACTCCAGCTCTTTCTGAGGCCAAAACAAACAATTTCATTTAAAAATATAAAAGAAAAACATACCATAAAAGGAGCGGTGACACCCATTTACAATCAAAATAAACCTTACTTCAGACTTATTGTTTTCATTTTTCAATGTGAATGTCATCTTAATATTTCCTGTGCATCTACTTCTACCCATGACAAATAAATGCAGAAACCTAAAGCATAACTAAGGGATATAGAAGAGATGAGGTTTTTCAAAAGTAACGGTTTGAGCAAAACAAGAAGATGGAGAACTCAAATAGAAAGGAACTCTAGAAAAGGAAATTTCACAAGACTGCATACCTATGTTAACAAAATATTACAGTATATGATTATTTCACTTAAACCAAAAAAAAATATTACATTCAGATTAGCAAAATGTATCGCTACTTGCATCTGTGCAGAAGTGTTGATTCATAGATGTCTACCATTCCTTGGTACATACAATTGGTTCTCATCTGCTTGCAGTACCCAGTTGAAATGGCGATGAAAATAGTGTGGGTTGAAACGAAAAGCAAACCAAAAAGCATCTCTGTCGATGATACCTAACCATGACAGCTTTCATCCAATAATATTAGTCCCCTTGAAGGCAGTAGAGTTGCCGTATATTTCCCGAGGCTGTCAAATTATGAGAAGACTACTGTCACTGCGGACTTCCATATTAAAAGGATTTGAATTGCAAATTAGCAGCAGAAAATTAACAATTGCACTTGTTAAGTACTCAGGAATTTCACTCATCAAATATATTAGACAGATCAGTATTGAGAGGCTCTGGTTCATGTTGACCGCAATTTCCTCGCAGGCTCTATATTAAATCAGCTCATTTGAATGTAATGCAAAAAAATAGACACTTAAGAAACATATTGTTACCCATTAAGCACTCGGAGGAAAGAAAAATGCACCTTAATTCATATATCCCTTTGCTAGAACGACAATCAAATCGTGAATGTCCGATAAGTTCCATTACATATAACTAATTACAAGAAGCAGTTCGCAGTCTACCCACATAACCTTCAATTAGACCCAAGCTAAACTACACAGATCGTGCTCCTACCCGCAAAACACCCAGAAAAAAAGAAAACTTCGCCTTAATTCATATATCCTACCCATGTAACCTTCAATTTACAACCATACAGACCCTGCCCCCGCCCACAAAAGAGACCATAGCATTAAAACAACCAAGCAAGGTCCATCATAAACTTTCATCAAGACAAAACAAGAGGCAGAAACCACAGTTTATCCAACCCAAAAAAACTACCCATGAGGGGAAGGAATCATTGTTGTATATTATTTCACAAACACCAGCTAAGGCAGAAACTAGAAAGCTAAACATGCTGAATTCAGATGAGGAACGAGTCCCAAGTGCATGATTATGAGAAATCAAACAAGCAAATTAATATTATGGTAGCAGAAACTAGTTTTTTTCTTATTAAAATGGTAACAAAAACTAGTTTTTTTCTGACTAAAAAATGGTAGCAGACAAGTTGTTAGGATGTATACCATATAACCAGTCTTTGAAGTATACATGGATTGCACATGATAATTCTCGTTTCCGGTTTTCTTCAAGAGATGCTTCCTTCAGTAACTGCTTTATCTCTCCTAAATTCTTTTGCTGAAAAAGATAATGACTATTAGAAAATCGGGCATCAAGGCAACTAATAGATCCCACAAGCAGGGAAAAAAACATGATCTTATCCTATAAGCTCATATTCAATCATCCTGACACATTTCACATGATTTTAAACATACATTTCTCTGCTGTGATGCCATATAAACATCTGGTAATGGGAATGGATTGTCTTTTGTTGACCCAGGATCACCTCCAAACCAATTTGGAATCTGAACAAGAAAGAAAGTTAAAAGAAGAATGAAAGGAAAAGAAATAATACATTGATCACATATTTTGCAAGTTTGAAAAAAAATTGATGTAAAAAATTACTCTCAATTAGCATGAGATGAGATGTACAAAGCATACCAAAAAGTTTGTGAATTGATCAGGATCTAAGCGTGCAGCTGACTCAGCTTGGGTATCTGAGACACCAGCTGGATGAGATAATGAATCATGTGGATCAACTGCTCCCAATGCCAACGGTTCATCCCACCTGTTGATAGTTGCCTCAATTCCAACCTCTGCCATGTGCTCCTCCAACTGAGAATAAAATGTATTATATGGTGCCACCTGAGGGAAATTAAAGATCAAAAGGTTATTTTATAGTTTAAAAAAATAAAAATAGTATGAAAAAGGTTAGTTTATAGTCTTGGCACTTGAAAAAGAAAATCAGACCATGGTGGTATGATCAACTGCATGAAAGACAAAACATCAAGAACACATGTATTTAGCCATTTTTACAATAACTACCACCAAATGTACCCATTGTAGCCTTCGAGGATCAGCTCACGGGTGCATAAGGCCCACCAGGAAAAATAAAATTATGTCCAACGAGTGTGCTCCACAACTTTGATGGAGTGTTTCCTCAAAAAAAAAAAAAAACTGTGGCAAATTGTCCTTGGAATGATATCTTTTTCAGCAAAATTAGAAGAAATGAAACCATCACCAGAAGCACGTTTGAGCATTTAAAACTAACCAAACCAGTGGATTTACATGATAACAAATCCAAATAGAAAATGAACCATCAAACAAATCATGAGCTTGCATTTACAAGCATATGGGCAATTTAAGATTTCACTTCGGAGTAAATTCTTGTCAATGCAGAATGCTATAGCCATTCAACCTTCAAAGCCCAGAAATTTTGGTTAAGAACTTCCGGCAGCAATATCCACATGAAAGACCCCAGAGCCCAGTGATTTATAACTCTTCCTCCATTTCAATTTTTAGTTCTGTCATCACTAACACTAACCTCTTTTTACAGAATATAATAAAAAAAAAATGGAAACATGGCGTGGGTAACACACTACAGATATGTCATGTAAAATCCTGTGTCCAGGCATTCTCCAGAGTCCAATGATAACACAATTCTCGTGTTCATAATCAGATGTGATACTTGTAAGTAGAGAACCAATTAAAGAATATTCTTTACCTGAAGTTTATGATTGTCCCCAACCATAAGAGGTCGCTGGTTTACCCCCAAAAAGAAGACACATTCACGACAATTGGCAATGCAGGCTCGTTTTGCAGCTGCAATCACGTGAACTCTCTCACAGTGCTCAATTCTAACAGCCTATAAAAAGAAATAAAAAAACCACCTTACCACATGCTCAGAGATTCATTGTGAAGGTAAGAGCGTGCACAATAAGAGAGGGACGAAGCAAAAGAAACAAACTTAACAAAGCATATCAAGCTTTCCCATCTCCAACAAAACTAACAAAATCAGAGAATATACATAGTAGATAACATTGCTCATCCAACCAAGCACGTGGATTGAACAAGAAACTACAAACAGACAAGTCAAGGACAGTCATCAGCAAGTAAAAGAAATAATTTAAATCCTAAAATAAGGGCCAGCTTTTGTAGAGTTCTTTCATATCATCTAATCATCTCAAGAACATTAATGAATTTACAATGTTTCATAAATGGTTCCCACATATATGTATATCAGTGGCTTTTCATGGAAAGATACCATATGTACCATTAAGTAGTAATAAATGTAGAGACAAAGTTATGCAGATGAAGTTACTCTTTGCATATACAAAGAATTCGAGCATTTCAGATCATATAAATTAATTTGGCAGCTTCCTCCAAGTTCTGTTTAATGATCAGAAAACGCAAATCGACAGGCCATGGGAAGGGACTAATGAAGATATATTTGTTAAACTCTACACTTTTCACTGTTTTTTTTTTTTCAGAATACTAAACTCTCGAGTACAACACAATAACTTCACCAATATCCAAAGCCCATTTTCAGTCAATAGCTTCCTAGGCAATATGAAATGTGATTGTTTTATAGATCTCGTTTTTATCATGTTTTAAGCATCATGCATAAAGGTTTAGTTGCACCACAAAACCAAAAAATTAAGGAACTCGCAGAGTATTTTATAGAGTAAACAAATTTTATTTGAAGAAGGTTCGTTTGTAAAAGATTCTTTCTTAAAAAGTGAAATTATAAATATATTTACAATATTTTCTAAGTAACCTACACTAATAGGATTAATTTAAGAAACACTAAAACTAGATAGCATTCCAGACAAAATAGAAAATAGTATTAATATAAATAGGAAAACTAAATGCCAACAAAAAATATTTTTGAGATAAATGCTAACAAAAATAAAATCCTGAAGTTCCTAAAATCTAGACATCACTTCTATCATATCATAAGCATCACAGATAAAGACTTAATTGCATTACAGCACCACAAAATTGAGAAACTTTCAAAGTACTTTATTGAATAACTGAATTCTGTCTCAAGAAGGTTTTTTTTTTTTTTTTTGGGGGGGGGAGGAGGGGGGGTGGTTTAAAATAGAATTCTTTCTCAAGTGAAATCACAAAGATATTTATAATGTTTCCTAAGTAATCTTTACTAAACAGGATCAAATTAAAAAATATTGAAACTAAACTAAATTACTCCCGATAAAATAGAAAATACTACTAATATAAATAGAAAAACTAGATATTTATAAAAATAAATCCTAAAATTCCTAAAATTATAACAATAAACTCCTAAATAATATAGTAGTTTTTACTTAATTGAATTAAGATTTCTAAACTATTTAGACCATCAATAGTTACTCCATTCTGCATCACATAGCCCAATGGCTAGTAAACAAACAGACTGTTGTTTAGAGTGCTTAGGACTTTCAATTTTTAGAGTTTTTTAAGTAGTCAGATTTTAAGCTATTTGGGTGTGCGGTTTTGCGGGTGGGCTTTGCTACCAACTGATGCAAACAAATCAGGGCTAATTCGCAAAGTTAGGAACTTGGGAAAATCTTAAACACTATACCTAGGTTTCCTGATTGAACCACACAATCAAGTACTGAAAAACCTCAGCATCTTATTGAATAAATGAATGATATTTTAAAGGAGATTGTAAAGGTACTTGTAATAGTGTGCTAAAGTAATCCTTTACAGCATAAAATTGGACTAAGAAATATCAATAAAGCAGTATTCCTAATAAAGACAGGAAAACAAAACATGAATAAACTGAGGAACATAAAAAATAACCTAAATAATATAATTCTTAAATAGTGTATTACTACTACATCTATATGCCATCACATGACAACCTTCTTCAATGTCACTATTTTACAGGAATATTTCGGTTCATATTAATAATAGTTTCTCACAATTACCACTTGGAGTGCATATATAAAAGCATTTCTAAAAGATTGGCAAAATCTACGTAATAGCTATAGAATAAAACTATGATGTGTTGAATCTACATTGGGAAATAGTGCGCCAATTAATATTTTGGAAGCACAAGTAGGAACAAATAACTCTGTCCTTACCTTGCCAACTGCTCCAAGAATTATAGTCGCATCGGAGCACCCATAGATGGTTGCATATCTTAAAGGCGCCAAAATATAAATGACAGAATCATGACAATTAATAACCTGAAAAACAGTACATAATGTTTATAGGCATTCAGAAAACATCCTTAACAAAAAAGAAAAAACAAACAATTAAAACCACTAACACAGTGGGAAAGCATTAGAACATAGAATATTAAAGAAGTTAATGAATGCAAGAACCTGAACTACAGTGAGAACACATTGAGCTTAATTGTCAAACACAACTTTGAGTAGGAAAAATAAAATATAATGACTCATCCACCTTGAGCAACCCTCAGCTTCTGACCATCTATAAAAAGGACTTGAAGCCCCTGACACTGTGTAAGAGTTGCCCTCTCTATGATAGGCATGCTTCATTGACTTTATTGAAAGTTGTAGACATTTCTGTATATGGGCGGCACAACTTGGTGCCTTTTAGTGCCATTATCTTTTTCCTCTCAAAGAAGAAAAAAACATCCCAAAAAGGAAGAAATAGAAGGAATAACTCAGCTAAAATTGCAAATAATAAAAGGCACACCAAAGCAGAAGAAAAAAAATTTAGCTCTTTTACCATCCTGATCCAACTTATAATGTGGCCGATATGACATGGGTCATAAGCTTCAGTTTCTAATTCTTTGAGTCATACAATCAAATCTAAACATCACACATCCAATGACCAGGTTTCCAAATAAACAACCAACTGATTGTGTTCAACTACCACGATATTCCTTTTATGTCAACTAAAATATGGGTTTAAAATGTTATCTGAGCACCTAGCTTCACACACGTAAATGATTCCAAGACATTCAAATTAAGGGTGTCAATGGAAACACAAGCTTAAGCCTAAGGAAAATAACCCGTGAGAAATCCTTGACAAGATGAGAGGTTGAGTATTGGTGAATCATTGCTTCTTATGCCATGGTAATAACAAATAATCAAACCATCTTCTTCTCTGGTGCCCTAAAACTAGAAGGCTTTGTTCAATTCTCTAACTACTTAACCTCAACTGGGCAGTCAGCACTTCAAGGAAGAATTATGTGCTTGATCAGGGATGCAGTGATTTTGTTAATCTAATATATCTTCTCTCCTTGTGGGAGTTGTATTTATTTGCATATGGGTGACACCCCACTTGGTGCCTTTTGATATCATTTCCCTTTTTTCACTCAGAAGAAAAAAATTTCGAATCTTAGACAAAAAGAATTATTTTCTTTGAAATAAAAAGTATAGATATATTAACAAAGCACCAAGGGGGTGCAACCCATAGTAAAACAATTTTTAAAGCAAAGAATATAAAATTGAAAAATATACATAGTTAAAACAGTACTAACAATGTCTTACATTAACTTTCACTTTTGCTTTTAAAATTCTAAATCAAACAAATCTGCTTTTATAGGATATTTTTGCTTTAAAATTTTAAAATTCTGAAGGTATGAGATTTAGTTCCTAGTTCTAACCAATAAGAATCCCTAATTCATTGAGCCTTTCTATCAAAAAAGAACAAAGACTTCCACAACCTCGAGATATAGACAGCCAATAGTTCACAAATAAAGACAGTGAAGGAGATCAAAGCTCCAATATTCATGATTCAGTACGAAAAGAAAGTAAATTAAGATTTCAAATCTAACCTTCACAGAAGAACCTTTTAGATCTGATGCTTGCTTTACATATGATGACTTAGAGATCCCCTCGATAAAACTTGGACCTCTAGCACTTGGTGAGGCCTTGTTTGAACTTGTGCAGGCATCAGCCATGGCAACATCCTGATCAGAGCCACTGGAAGGCCCATTTTCTTTTGCTGACATTCTTTCGCTAATGCTTTCCAAAGCAGAAGCTATATTCTGCAGAAGCCAATCATGTACTTGGGCAGCAGGGACAGGAACCGCAGGCATGTCAGGATCTGAATTTGCAAAAAATGGTGTAGCTTGGCTTAATGGAACTCCTTCAGATCCCTTATCACCAAATTGAATTAGAAACCCAAGGTGCTCAAATCCTTCCATGCTCAAGACCTGGAAAAGAGAGGTTAAGAAGCAAGTAGAAGTATTGCAAGAGAGTATTAAAAATCACAAACAGATAAAAAATGCAAAAAGAATAATATGCAACAAAAATAAAAAAGGAAGTGAAATGTTATTTTGCTAATCTATCTAAAAGCAATAAATGATCCCCAAACGTCCACCTGGCTAACTGACTTCATTCTAAAATATAATCTGTATTTCTATAGAACTCTCAACTATAACACAAATGGTTAGACTTATTTTAAAAAAAAAAGTTACAAAATTCTAGTTGCTTCAAGTGAAAATTGAAGTTTCAATATTGAAAGAACACACCTGCAAGAGGTTTGACCTTTCTTCAAGCCACCATGTAGCATACCCTAATTCATCTGACAAGCAGGCCTATAAAGACTAAAGTCTAAACTTTTTGGCCAAAAAACTGACAAACTGTGACATACTTTATTAATAAAAATACTATCAAACACGTTAAAGTGCGGCTGAACCGTTTCCCCACATAAACAAAGGGCTTACCATAAAAATTCTAAAACGAAATTGTTTCCTTCATCTCATTGATTTCAGAGTATATTGTTCACCAGTTATTGAAACTTGAAACCACCCAGTAACAATCACACACCTACTTTGCATATAAATTTATGGAGAACTTCTTTACTTGTTGGAAGAGAAAAATTAAAAAAAAAACAACTTATAATTACAAATTGAATTGGAACTTGAAAAACAGAGGGGAAAGGGATTGCAAAACAAATTGTCTTTTGCACCAGACTAAACTACCAATTCCTACAGCTAAATGTGGTATAACCGGGGCCTCATAAAACATTAATAAGTACCAAACAATGAGCCCATGGTATCCAAACTTAGAAGAAGAGTTGCTGGAACAGGTATTTCGTTTTCTTTTCTTTTTTGAAAGAAATAACTGCTTCAATTATCTACAGCTACCGGGAGAATATTACAAACCAGAGACTCTTCGCCTTCCCCTTCCGCAGGCTCTGCAAGAAGAGAGACAATGTTTGCCAAGTGTTTTTGTAGATAAGATAATTGATGGGCTTCTTCATCAGCTTGTGATGGCATAAACCGACGGCTGTTGCTACGCACAAGCTGCAAATGGTGAACAAAAAGCTTAAGCAACATTCAAAAATGAACAGAATGGCCACACTGTAATTTTCAATTATAGATACAAAATCAAACTTGCTGCTACTAATGCATATATGGTTGATGATCTTGAAGAAACTTTTTCGTTTGTTTATCATTATAGACAAGACCATCACCTTATCTACAGTATGGAATTCGAACCTTTACTCCAATTTTGACTCATCATTTCCATCTCATTAGCTCTTATTTCATTTCGTATTTTTGCAAACCCCTTTATGCGCTCGGCCTATCCATTTTTCTTAATATCTATAACCCCCCTTTTTTCATTTTCATCGACCCACATATTTTCATATCTAGGATACAAATGATTTTTCCTGAGACACTATATTCACAAAAGAAATCGAATCCCACCCCCTTGTATCAGCCAAGTGAATTCATCCACATAAACTCCAGATGTTTGAAGCCAGACTGGTTGATGAATGAGTATGAACAACTATATTGCAACAATTCCATAATACTCCTAGTGCAATTACCATAACCATCATAAATGTCTAACAAAATGCAATCCTGTCTTAAATCTTCAAGCAGGGTACCAACACTGAAAGAGCTCATATTTAATGGATTTACAGGGCAAATCCTATACTGGAACTCAAAAAGATGAAAGTCTTAAAAAACAATCCAAAAGCACAAGTGATTGAACGAAAAAAGCAGCAAGGAGATCAATAAAGACAAAAAGAAATCCTTATTCCTTCCTTAGTTCTCAAAAGGATATTAGGGCTGAAAGAGCTCTGTATTATTGGATTTATGGGCAAACCCTGTAATGAAGGTCAAAAGACAAAAAGCCTGAAACGAAAATCCAAAAGCACAAGAAATTGAAGAGAAAAACATAAAAAAAGGACAGTAACCAGACCCCAAGAATAAAAAAATAGCATGAGATTGATATTCAACGGTATAAATGAATTACAAAAATAACATATATTGATTTTCAGTAGTTGTTAAAATATGAATACGTGGATTCTTTCCCAAATGCCATGCATATTCCAACTCCAGCTAAAGCTAAGCTGTCCAAACAAAAGTCATGATCTTTCCATACAAAGCTTCCAAAAATCCATCCAGCAAAAAAAAATTTTGAGAAGGGCAAAAATTACTACTTAAAGCATACAGTACTTAAATATTCATGCAACTAATGAGATTGCACATTCTGAATACTACTATCTAAACATATGAAATGACAAAATTTCAGCAACTGCAACTGAGCAACATCCTTGACGAGTAGCTCTAGAAATGAACAATAAAAAAAGACATCCTTATGACCTAGTTTTGACCGGATAAAATTTCTTTCCCAAATGCCATGTATGTTCCCACTCCGGCTAATGTTAAGCTGTCCAAACAAAGGTGACGATCTTTCCATACAAAACTTCTAAAAATCCAGCCAATAAAATTTTTGAGAAGTGCATATTATCACTTAGAACATAAACTACTTAACATTCGTGCAATCACTGAAATTGCATGTTTTCGACATTACTATCTAAACATACAATTGTTAACGTTGCATAAAATGAGAACATTTCAGCAAGTGCAACTGAGCAACAACCTCAACAAGAAGCCACAAATTAACAAATAAAAAATGTTCATCCTAATGATCTCATTTTGAACGGATAAAATTTCTCTATATACACAATACACAACAATCAAATGTTGTATTTGAATACTCGGCTAGGAACTGAAATGAGAAGCGCGAAAAAAGAATTATTCAATTCCGTCTATACGTTAACACATCAGCAATTTTCCCCCAGTACCTTAATGCACAAAATCATTTCAATTTTCTTAAATCAAAACCAAATTCAAACAAAAATTCACTCAATTACCTAATAAGAAATGTATATATATATAACAATTGTCAACACAATCCACAGCTACATTTTACAGCCAGCAGAAGCTCACCTGAAGCGGCGACAACGCTGATAGGTAGCCATCAAAAGCTGACGTAGACGGCCAGACATCGGCCACAGAAGCGGAGTCTTTGTGCGCCCTAGGCAGCAACTTCTTATACGACTGTATATACAAGAACAGTATCAGATCACGCAAATCGGCCCCTACGAAGTCAATCTCGTCCGGTTTGGCCCGGGCCAACGGGTCTGACTCGGAGTGAAGGACGGAGGCGAGGGTGTCGAGGACTAGGCGCGCATGGTCGATGGAGATCTGGAGCGACTCGACGAGAGAAGCCGTATCGACTCGGAGAGTCGACGAGGAGGCAGCAAGTTTCTGTTTGAGCGGTGCTAGGGTTTGCGTCGGGTCGCTGAATATGAGCTTCGGGATTGGGAGGAGTCCATGCTCGAAGGGCTCTCGCCTAGGGTGAATTAGAGAATTCGGATTTGGACTCGGGTTGGGGTCCTCCGCCGAGGAGGAAGTTGATGGTTCAACAGAGTCTGTCATGATTTCTGGAGAAGAGGAAAGAGAAACAGGAATGGGCGCTACAGATCTTATGAGAAATGAATAATTCTGTCGCGCGAGAGGGGCGAGGAGGAGAGGAAGGGAAGAGAGAGAAAGAGAGAGTAGAGTGAGGGTTATAATTATATGAGGTAACCTACATGATAGTTTTACACGTGGCAATTTCTGAATGGATACACTAGTTGCACCGGATGGTAGCTTCCAATCATTCTGCTTCATAAATAGGGTTGCAAATTTGTAAACTAGGCTGCAATCCATATGATCTTTCCCGCTAATTATTTCACTTCCAAAGCATACTGTTTAGTCGTTAATATTTCATCTAAGCTAAATTATGTATTAAATTTAGTTAATATGAATGATTTTTTCATAAATGAATATTAATTAATAAATAATTTTATTTTTTAAAATACAATTAATAAATATTTACTATATAATAATGTTATCAAAAGGTATTTGTTATTATATGCATCAAATTTTAATAAGATACAATTTTACTATTTATATTTTATAATTATTAAATCATGGCATCACCTTTTTTTTTCTTAAAAAAGGCATATATAATTACTATAAATGTAGTACATTTTAAAAATAACGACAAATTAAACAATAACTAAAATGAAAAAATATATTTGACATTATATTAAAAAAATAATAAAATGAATTTATAGTTTACAAATTAAATTCATTAAATATTAATAACGATACAAAATAAATATTAGAATTAGGATTAATCAATCTTAAATGGTTTTGGTGCTCTTAAATACACAAATTTTAATTCTCAAATTACAAATTATTTTTACTTTTACGATAAACAATTACATCATTTTTTATAATATTTTATTTTAAATATTATATTATTATTAATGTACGAGTACTATTAAAATAATTAATTTTAATTAAAATTTATTTCAAATTTTATGATATTAACTGAATTTATTTAACTATATTTCAAAATTAAAATATTATAAAATAAAAGCCCATATGTATAATCAGCGGAACCCAAAAATGTCCTCATTTGGGCCATCAATAACCCGCGGTGTGGTACGTGTCCATCATTTTTGTCATTGTACTGAAGTTGGCACTTCCAAGACCCACAGTCTCACATAAATTCCGTGAAACATCCCGGAAAATAAGACACGTGTTATTATGACGTCACCGTACAATATGTTACGCTCCCGTCTAGTTTTTGCAATATTATTTTGCTAATTTGTAATTTTTATATCTATTTTAGGTGTTAATT
>NW_019014607.1:621579-634460 GCF_000150535.2 Carica papaya
CCAAAAAAAATTACTTAATTTCATTTTAAAATTAGAAAATATATATTTATTATTAATTTTAATACGATATTTATTATAAAAATGTTTAAAGTAAATTAATTAGATTAAATGGTGATTTTAAAAATAAGTGTTTTTTTAATTAAATAATAATAGAGTATAAGTTGTAGAATAAATGTTTGTAAAAAAAAATAAATAAATAAATAAAGGGAGCGGTCCGAACACGTGCGAATTCCGACCGTGGTTTACGCGCACGCTTGAGGCGTGGGCCCCGCTTGACTGTTCAGAGACGCGAGAGAATGAAAGTGGGCAAGTGAGAGAGGGAGCGAGTGAGTGAGAACGAGAGAGAGAGAGAGAGTAGGTTCTGTGTGTATTCTCGCAGATTCATCAGATCCCAACCATAAAGCAAAAGCGAAAGCAAGAAAAATAAAATAAAAAAGAAAAAAGAAAACAACAAATAGCGTACCCGCTGGTCTGGTGGCTGTGCTTCTCTTTCTCTGTCTCTGTGTTGTTCTTATCTTCTTCTTCGTTTTTTTTTTTTTTTGAAGTTTTTACAAAATAATTCAACTCTCAGTCTCTGCTCATATGAATGAGCTTCATTGACGTAATCGGCATGGGATAAACGCTGTATTTGATGCTGCGTTTATCTTCCAGGTCTGTCTATACTTCGGTTTGTAACTTTTTGTTTTTGCTTTTGTTGTTGTTCTAGTTTGGCGGTGGTGCCTTCTTCTAGGGTTTTCTTTACTTCAGTTTTACGGCATAATGCGTTGAGGTGCTTATTTCCTTGTCTTCTGGTTATCTTCACTTTCTACTGGTTTACTCTCTATTTTATCTTGATGGCTGCGGTTTCGGTGAAAATCAAGGAAATCGAACGAAGATTTGCGTGTGTACGTGTCTCTTTGTGAAGTCTGTGTTTACAGGAAGATGCGTCGTCACCTTCTTTTTGGTGGATGAGAAAGTTTTGGAAGTAAAAGAGACTTTGGTGGCTAGTTTTTTTTCTGTTTGGTTTATCAGGAAGAAGAGAAATGAGAGACCCGCCTCGTCCGAGTTAGACAATTGTATTCGGTAAAAAGCAGAGTGTTCGGTCGAGGAATAGTGGAAATCTACGGGTTTATTGTTCTTTTTCTTTACATTTTCCTGCGTTTTCTCGTAGCCAAAGAGGATAATAGCTTAAGATATTCGCTCTTGTATATTCCCTGAATTTGGATCTAGTAGTTTTTCCTCACGAGTATGGCGCTCATGATTCTTACCTTTGGTTTTGTGCATGTTTGTATTTCTACAGGGTTCGTGTTCTCAGATCTAAGGCCGTGAAGAAGATTGCTGTGTAATTCATCCGTTTGTCTATACTCCTGTAAGCTTGTTCCCTGTCTACAATTATTAAACTTCCTTATTTTCGCGTTTCTTTTTTTTTATTTTTTATTTTTCCTTCTTGCGGCTTCTGGTACAATTATACGAACATAGACTGATTTAAGATATCTCTCCATTTTTCTAGTAACCCTTCGAATATTTGGATTCTGTTTCCTGTTTAGCAGTTCCCGAGTATTTAGGTGACCGAGTCTTTCCATTTATTAACGGCTGACTGAATTTATATTATCTTCTTGATTTCTGGGAACTTTTGAATTTGAGCACGGGTTTCTTACTTAGTCTATGAAATAACATTTTACCGTTTGATTTCAGGATTTGAGTCTCTGCAACTTGGACCCGAAGATGCAGAGGCCTCCCCCAGAAGACTTTTCCCTTAAGGAGACCAAGCCCCATCTTGGAGGCGGGAAGATCTCCGGGGACAAGCTCACAAGTACCTATGACCTTGTTGAGCAGATGCAATATCTTTATGTTCGTGTTGTCAAGGCCAAGGATTTACCTGGAAAAGACGTTACAGGTAGTTGTGATCCGTACGTTGAAATTAAACTTGGAAACTATAAGGGTACCACCAGATATTTTGAGAAGAAGTCAAATCCTGAGTGGAATCAAGTGTTTGCATTTTCAAAAGATAGAATCCAGGCTTCATTCCTTGAAGTTAGTGTGAAGGACAAGGACTTTGTGAAGGATGATTTCATGGGTCGGGTTGTATTTGATCTGAATGAGATCCCAAAACGGGTTCCACCAGACAGTCCTTTGGCACCACAGTGGTACAGGCTGGAGGATAGGAAGGGTGATAAGCTCAAGGGAGAGTTGATGTTGGCTGTTTGGTATGGTACTCAAGCAGATGAGGCATTCCCTGAAGCATGGCATTCAGATGCCGCTACTGTCAGTGGAACTGATGGCCTTGCAAATTTTAGGTCCAAAGTTTATCTTTCTCCAAAGCTTTGGTATTTGAGAGTTAACATCATTGAGGCTCAGGATTTGCAGTTAGGTGACAAGGGTAGATATCCGGATGTGTTTGTGAAGGCTACACTGGGAAACCAGGCTTTGAGAACCAGGATTTCTCAAAGCAGGTCTCCGAATCCAATGTGGAATGAAGATTTGATGTTTGTAGCAGCAGAGCCATTTGAGGAGCCTTTGATCCTTAGTGTGGAAGATAGAGTTGCACCAAACAAGGATGAAGTTTTGGGCAAATGTGCAATTCCCTTGCAGTACGTGGACAGGAGGTTTGATCACAAACCTGTGAATACCAGATGGCATAATCTTGAGAAGCATGTTATTGTAGAAGGAGAAAAGAAGAAAGAGATTAAGTTTGCCAGCAGGATTCACGTCAGAATCTGTTTGGAAGGCGGGTATCATGTTCTGGATGAATCCACTCACTACAGTAGTGATCTTAGGCCAACTGCAAAACAGCTCTGGAAGTCCAGCATAGGGGTTCTGGAATTGGGAATCCTAAATGCACAGGGATTAATGCCTATGAAGACCAAAGATGGTCGGGGAACAACCGATGCTTATTGTGTGGCAAAGTACGGACAGAAGTGGGTTCGAACCAGGACAATCATAGATAGCTTTACACCCAAGTGGAATGAACAGTATACTTGGGAGGTTTTTGATCCTTGTACCGTCATAACTATTGGGGTATTTGATAACTGTCACTTGCATGGGGGAGACAAGGCTGGAGGGGCAAAGGATTCAAGGATTGGAAAGGTGAGGGTTCGACTATCAACTCTTGAGACAGATCGGGTTTATACACACTCATATCCACTGCTAGTGCTACACCCGAATGGCGTGAAGAAAATGGGTGAAATTCATTTGGCTGTGAGGTTTACTTGCTCTTCATTGCTTAATATGATGCACATGTACTCACAACCTCTTTTGCCAAAAATGCACTATCTTCATCCATTAACAGTTAGCCAGCTCGATAGCTTGAGGCACCAGGCTACTCAGATTGTCTCAATGAGACTGAGCCGGGCTGAGCCACCATTGAGGAAAAAGGTTGTTGAATATATGCTGGATGTGGATTCTCACATGTGGAATAAGCTCACAAACATGGCTACCTTCTTTCTTATTATGAATGTTCTGAGTGCATAAGTTGCAGAAGGAAGATGACTTGACGAGACTTGCAATTGTTACCCTCCCGTCATCACGTCACTGATTCGCCTATTGTTTATAATATTGGTCCTTTATGCTGATCTCATCTTACCTACGATATTCCTCTACCTCTTCTTGATTGGAGTTTGGTATTATAGGTGGAGACCCATACATCCTCCTCACATGGACACTCGTCTCTCCCATGCTGATTCTGTACATGTTGATGAACTGGATGAAGAATTCGATACCTTCCCAACTTCTAGGCCTGCTGATATTGTGAGGATGAGGTATGATCGGTTGAGGAGCATTGCTGGGAGGATTCAGACTGTAGTTGGTGATTTGGCCACTCAAGGGGAGAGGTTGCAATCGTTGCTAAGTTGGCGTGACCCAAGGGCAACAGCTCTTTTTGTGATTTTCTGCCTGGTTGCTGCAGTTGTTCTTTATGTTACACCTTTCCAGGTTGTGGCCCTTATCACTGGGTTTTATGTGTTGAGACATCCTAGATTCCGTCATAAGCTTCCTTCAGTCCCCCTGAATTTCTTCAGAAGGTTGCCCGCAAGAACGGATTGCATGCTATAAGTGGAACCTATTCTATCTGTGTAATTACTCTCGAGCGGAATGACCTTGGATGTTCGTGTCTTTTTAATCTGATCTAAGAAGACGCCAAAAGAAATGGAGCTCGTTCGATTTGTTTTATAAGCGGCTGATCTTTGGTGCTGGTGTGATGCTGTGTTACAACTGTAACCTTTGCCTGAAGGTAGTAGATTTTGTGGATTTTCTTTTAATTAATGGTTTATAGGATTTCTATTTCAAAACTTGAGTTTATTGTAATCAATCTTATCTCCGTTTGTAATTTTGTAGGGTGTGATCGGATTTAAACTTTTTACTAAAAACCATGTAATGTTTAATTATATAATCTAGTAGATCTTTCCTAGTGGGAATTTGGTCCCCCAACCTTTCGAACACGATCTGGCCATAAAACATAGAGTGAGATTTTGTTTTTTTTTTTTTTATTCTCTCTCTCTCTTTTTCCAACTGCTGCTTGAAGCATGTCATGTTTGATTTTCTCGTGTCTAGAATTTTATTGTTTTAATTACATTGCTAGAATGTGTGTGTGTGTGTGTGTATTTTTGTTGATACATTTAATGGATTGAGTTGTTTTGCTGGGAATTAATGGCTGCCCCCTGGGAGTAGCAGAGTGTATCTGCTTGTTTCTCTTATTTATTGTTTGGGTTGGTATAGGATTTTGGTGAAAGCGATTGGTTAAATGCATGTTACATCTGTTCCGAGATGAAGCTGTAATATTCCTCCTGGATGGCGACATATTTCTCCAGTATTATTTATTTTTTTACACATTCGTGATTCCAACTTGGTTTTAAAAATTCAGGCCAGGGAGACAGTGGGACAGACAGAGATTGCCCCGCCCCCCCCTCCCCCCCCCCCCTGCAAATGCAATTATTGTGGCGTTCTTATTATTTCCCCCACTCTCTCAAGACCGTGTCATGGTAAAAGATGCATGCTTGATTGTTTACCTTCTACTATTACTCAAACTCTGCTTCCACGTGACAGTGGGGTTTGATGGGAGTACGTCAAAAATTATTTGGCATTGATTGTATTTTTTTATAACGGAGGCTCACCCATTATAAACACTCTTTTACCATTTTAAAAAATTATGAAGAAATCATCTTTGGCAGCCAGAAAAATCAAGTAATTAGGATTTGGGAAGATGGTGTATGGACATGGCTTGAAATCAGTAAAAAGGTAATTTAAGTTAGAATTGATTGAAGTGCCCCTTCCATGCCGGAGCTTGTCTGATTTTCAACAGCAAAATCTGACTGACTAGACCTGTCAAAAGACACCTAACTTCTGCTGGGTAGACCAAACCAAAAACCCCAAAAAAGGAAAAGAGAAAAAAAAAAAAAAAAGAAGAATCGTTGGGTATTGTAATTCTGTGGCTTCTTCCCAAATTCTTAGGCTTGTGGTGGGGGGGGGGGGACCTTACAACACCGCTGCCCTTCTTTTCTTCCTTTACAGCCTGTATTCAACCTCCCTTCTCTTTCTTCTACCCCTTTCTCTTACATTCTTCCTACTTTCATTTTTAACTTTTCTATGTATTGCCCTAACTCTACTTATAACTTAATTTGTAGACATAATAAATATTTTATAACAATTGGGTATTTTAATTTAAGTAATTATAATGAGTTAAAAAATTTAATTTTAATTTTTAAAAAATATATTGCCTTAAAAAATTACGCGTTATCTTTATCTAACAAGTTTTAATTATATTACGAATAATGAATGCGTAATAAAAAAATAAATAAATATAAAATTTTTATGTTTTTTTAAAAGTGATAATATTTTCTACAATTATTTATTTTAAATATTAAATAATTAAAAGTATTTACAATTAATAATATTTTTAAAAGTTACTCGTTATTTAAAAAATAAAATTAATTTTAACTTATACATAAAGTGAAATATTCATTTTTTTTTACTGTTTCATTCAATTTTTATCATGAATTTTGATAATTTTGTTTGGATATTATTATATTAGCTATCATTTTACTGTTAGATTTGGCACATTATTAATCAATTGATTATAAATGGTAATTAAATAATCACGAATAGTAATTAAAATAATAACAAAGATATTATTATATATAATAATAATTTTAAATGTAGAGCATTAAGAAATTCAGGATGGAGCAGTCCCAATTATTTTTTAAAAATTAAACTATATTTTAATTTTAAAATTGAAATTTTTTTTTTGGGGGGAGAATCTCTCTCTCTCTCTCTACATATATATATATATATATGTATGTGTGTGACAGTATATTCCTGGTGTTTTCGGTGAGTGATAACTGTAGCAAATATATATATGTGTGTGTGTGTGAGAGTATATTCCTGGTGTTTTCGGTGAGTGATAACTGTGTAGCAAATATATATATATATACACATGTGTGTGTGTGTGTGAGAGAGAGAGAGGAAAGCAAAAGTATATTGATGCTTGGGACCATCAATGCATTTTCCATACAATAAATATTACTCTCATTGCACCCTCCTCAATTGGAACTACCTTTTAAACCATAAAGTAGATTTCCCACCTTATTTTCTAATCTTATAAAATTTACTACATATATACTTACACATATACATATACATATACATATACATATATATATATTGTTTAAATTATTCAATTTTTTTTTATTTACCCTACAACTTGATACATGAGATTTTATACTTGTTGTAAGCGTTCAATTTTTTTTTTTTTTTATATTTTTCAACTCATAAAAAATAAAATTTTTATAACGTATAAAGACCCGAGTGAAAATAAAAAATATATATTAAGAAATACAAAATTTACGAGTCACTTCCTCTTTCATCTCGTCTAATGTATTAGAAATTTCATGAAATACGAACAAATTTATTTTTCTGTTCGTATATATTTTATTTCTATATAAAATAATTTATATATATATATATATAATATGAAATATTTTGAATATATTATTAATATCTCTTTCACATTACATATATATATATATATATTTGGAAGGGCCATATTATTTTAATATTTATAATTTAAAGGCCCAAATATAATGAATTATCAGTGGGCCTTCTTCAATACCCATTATCAATATTTTTAATAAAATTACTTATTAATTATTTTTATATCAAAATTTTGTATAAATTAAGTTATTCTTCTTGCAAATTTTAAATTGTTACATTTTTTTATCATAAATTAAGTTAAAAATAAATTTTTTTAAATATTAATATGTTCAATTTTTATTTTTTTATATTAATTAAAATTTGAATAAATTATCAAATTAATCCGTAAAATTCAACACTTGTTATAATTCTAATTCCTAATATTTTTTTTTGTCATAATTTAATTATTAATATTTTTTCATAAATAATTATTATAAAAATATATTTCATCGCTTACAATTTATATGCATCAAAACACGTTGGGAGAGAAAGATTATGAAATTTATGAAGCCAAATTTGTCTTCATCATATTTTATAACTTATAAATTCAAATTAGTCATAATTAGTCAATACATAAAAAATATATATATATATATATATATAACGTGTTTATTTTTGAAAACTATATGTCATATACTATATAAATTCTCAACCATTTGTTTTATTTTATAAAAATATGCAAGTCTAGTCTTTATTTTATAAGATCATATATGTCACGAGTACTATGCGTGAAATATATTTATAACCATATTTCGTTACGACTTATTTGTTTGAAAATTTGAAAATATTTTGTAATTAATAAAAATAATTTGTTAGATAATTTCAATCGCCTGTTTTGTTAATAAGTATCTAGATACAAATTATTGACTACCCGATTAATTCTTTTTCAGACGAAACACGAGGTATGTCGATCGAGGGAGATAATGGGAAAATCTCATAGATTCGAAATCGCTTAGCATTATTAATAGATCTCGTATGAACATGAATTTTAAGTTTGCGGGTATAATTGGATGAACATTTGAAACGTTGTAAAAAATTTTTTGTTTTGATTCAAAATTTCTTTTCTCAAATCAATAACTTGTGTTCTTTCGTCAATCGATGTATTATACGCTTGTTGGTAAAAGTCATCATAATTACAAGACTCGTCGTATTGGAGGAGGTGAGGTGTGAAAACGCGGCCGTTTTGAGAATAACGGCAAGAATAGGAAGAAGCCAAAAGCGATTCCGTTTTGGGCGATGGGCGGATGAATTGAATGGGGGGCTGTTTGGTTGCAGTCAAAGCCGAAACCGAAATCAATGCGGTTGACAGCTGAAGAAACTGAAATTAAAATTTAAAATTTAAATAATTAATTTATAAATAAAATAAATAAATAAATAAATTATATCAGTTGTAGATCAAGTTTTACTATTTTTGGAAACCTTAAAAGAAACCTGTGGACCCCACACCCTTTATGAGGGTGGAATTATTAAGGCCCGTAATGGGCCCCCACTCTCCACAAATTAAGGGCCCAATTTCTTAAAATCAAAAAGAAATTTTTTATATTATATATATATATATAATTTTAATATAAATCAACAAATCATAAATTGAATACACACACACACATATATATACATATGAAGAAATCGATAAATATTTCAAATTAATATTAATATATAATTATAATATTTAATATATATTGTTCAAAATAATATATAAAAATCAATATAGTCTTGTTTTATAAATTATTTGTATAGTATTATTGATTTTTTTTTTTCGTAAGTGAATTTATAAATAAATTACGAAACAAAATTTTAATTTTAATTTTTTTTTGCCAACGTAAACATAATTTAAATTAAACATAAATTTTTATATTATAAAATCATATAAAGTAAAGTTAAATTTAAACTTATAGTTACAATTAATTTTGTCATTTATAATATGAATAATTTATGCATTTAATGCCCCCTACCCATCTCTTTAAGCAGAGGCAAGATGGGACATTTATGGGGTAGTCCAAAGTAACAAAGCTTGCCTTATTCGACAAATAGATAGAGATATAGGACACGGGCGTGCCCTAATTTCATTTTTGACCCATTGAAATTAATTTATCTTTACAATTATCCAATTAATTAATAAGTAATAACCACGAAAAATCAAGATTTTACCCAAACGGAAGATTAATATCACGAGATAAATCCTAAAACGTATTTAGCAACATAAATGTGTACCAAATTAATTAAATTTTGAGATAATTAATTTAATTAATTAACTAATTGTAATGGGTATTTTATGCCAATTTTTTTTAATAATTAATTAATTATTATTTTCATAAGTCAAAAGCACTCGAATTAACTATAAAATCTTGAATATTACTTGAAAATTTAATTGGATTCAAACTATTAACTAAATTTGACATGTAATTAATTTATTGTTACAATATTTTCATGATGTTGATGGCACGATATCAAATTAAAATTAAACCCATTTGACAATACATATTCAATAACTTATAAGTATTAATTGTATAATATATATATACCAGCAAGTAAATTGCATAATTAATATTTTAATAACATTAATTAATGTACCTAAAATTGAAAACTCTTATATATATACATATATACATACATGTGTGTGTGTGTATAGTTCTCTACTTGGTTGACCCAATGCTTAGTTTTGAAAGTCAACCAAAAGAATATTTATGGTGTATGAGTTTATAACATTTCAATTGTCCAAGAGGAACAAGAACATTGAATCTGATCACTTAGGTGCTCAATCATTATCATCCTAATTAGTCTAATTAATCTTGTTTTTTTAAACAATTAGTTAATTTAATTAAACAAAACTAGACTTTTTGTCATGTAATCAAAATATAATTTCCATAGTTATATAAAATAAAATATAATTATTATTTTACGCAAATAAAATTATATAAAAATTAAATTATTATACATTCATTTTAGAAAAAAATAATGTATGAAAAAGGTATGCAAAAAAAAAAAAAAATATAATGAATAATTGCTGTATATTATTATATCAAATTGTAATTAAATAAAAAGATAACTATTACTTATATTATTTTTATTTTAATATATTTAAAATAATTTATATATTATATAGATAAAGAGATAATTTATATATAAATATATATTATTGAATATAAAATTATTATTATTTAAAAGAAAATGAAGAATTGACTTGTTAATATATATCATTAATTTTCACATACTTGATTTAATTAATAACTAGTTTTAGATTAATAAAAACTTTATTTTTAATTAATTATTAATGTCATTTTCAGACATCTATTATAATTTCAACTTAATACGTTGTCGTTTTCACGTGGGGGGAGGAAATGTCGTTTCAGCCAATTGAAGGAGTTGGTGGAAATCCTCAGCTACTTGAATGGCTTTAAGACAATATCAAAATTAACACAAATATAAAATTATTTTACTTTAAGGGATGTGTTCTTGATATATACCTAATCCAAATTATTTTATTTTTAATTACAACTTAATTAATAATTAAATAACCTTTCTAATTACATATATGTTGCCTATGAATTTCAACCAACTATAATAATTAAAAATTAAAATATAATCACTTAATTACAATTTAAATTATATTGTTTATAGTTATAATTTAGTCACTATGATGTGTTTTTTTTTTTGAAAAATAAAAAAAAATTATTTCAAGTTTTTAATTAATTAAAAAAATATAATACATTCGTTAAATTTTAATTAAACTTAATTATAGTAAATTAAAATATGATTATTTTATTATTATTACTATAATGAATAATTAATTAGTCAACTTACGGATGTAATACACAAGTATATATATATATATATATATATGTATATAATTAATTAACACTCTCAAACAAGATTCTCCGTTGAAGGAAACGGACATAAGTTTTTTGCCATATTTGTTATATTACTCCGGCATATATATAATGTATAAATTTGTGTATACATATATATATATATATATACATATAGTTCATGGAGATAAGTGAAGTGTATGATTATTGCTTCATCATTTATTTTAATTGTTGTTTGTACCTATAGTAGCTAGGTCGTTATATTCTTCCCGTGTGTGGGGTGTGTGTTATATATATATATATACATATTTTATGTTTAATAACGGACAACAATTTATATATATAATAAGATTATAGCATGCCATATAAGCATGCGTTAGGTGACATACTTACATATAAATAGTTATATATTGAAAAAAATATTATTAATTTATATATGATTTGGTGCGTGTTTAGCAAACTGTTAAATTAAATGCCCCGTTTGTATGTAAAAACATAAAAATTAAACTTGATGCCCACTCTCTTTTATACAAACACACCACACATATATATATATAATCACTATATCATCATCATCATCATCATCATCATTCAACTCCTGATCTCATTTCATCAAACGAATGTCACGAGGATCCTTTTTGATCTTATTATCTCCTCTCTCGTTTTTTTTTTTTCTAGAAAATAATATAAGAAAATTCATGAATTAAAATAAGAAAATGCATAATGGAAATTATTGGAGAAAGACTTTTTTGCTAGTATATGTAATGTATACATATATATATATATAATGTCATAATTATACGACTTTCTTGATCAATAATAATTGAAATGATTATTATCGGTATCAAAATTGTCAATAAAATGTACGAAACACAATACATATGCCATTATCGAAGAACACGAAAATCTTCGTCCGTAAGTTTCACGTTTAGATTCGATGATATTACGATAGTAGAATTATTATAATTAAATTTAATAAAATATTAATAAATTAATAAAAAATTATTTCGTCATAATTAAATTTTATTAATTAAAAATAATTTAATTATTATTATTTTTTACTATAAAACGAAACTACATTATAATAGTACACATATATATATATATTGATTTTATTATTCTATTTTTTAAACTTTGGTGTATATATATATATATATATATTATTGTTGTGTATATACACGGATAATATCATTTTCTCTGCGGTTAGCAGACAGTTCTAATTTTAGGAGTGGTTGGCAAGAGAGGCGAGTGAACAAAGAGCGGGAAAGGTGGGGGCCGGTTCTTGTGGGCCCCAATCCACAACCTTCCCCTCAGACAGAGTGGCAGCCGTCTGATTCCCCTTCAGTTCGATTGATCCAGTGGGACCCATCTTCAAACCCCAAAATTCAGTGGGTACGTTAACCTGACACGTGTCAGATAGTCAACGGTCCTACCTGCACTCCCCGGTGGACAGCTGCCTCTGTTATTATTACTACGAGTCGTAATTTTTGTGGTTTTCTCTCCATGAAATGACCGTTTTACCCCCCTCCCAGAAATTCCGTAACGCCTGCTTTTTTACACCCACCCCTTCGCATGTGCTCTATCCTTTTGCCGGGTAGTCTTTCGAAAAAATTAAAATTAATTTTCGACAGTGTTTATTTTTATTATTATTTTTTAATATAAATAGAGAATCTGATTTTTTTTGAGATAATTTAAAAAAGTAAAAAAGAGAAAAAAGACAACAAAATAAAAGTAAATGAAAACAGAAGAAAAGAGAGGGTGGGGGAATGAATCTACGTGCTGAGTTAAATATGCATGGGAAGGTAAATAGTAAAATTACGAAATTGTCAAGGGCTTTTTTGTCATTTCCGTACATAAATTTAATACGCCGGAGACTAAACTAGAACAAAGGAAGGCAAGTGTTAGCGGCATTCCTATGATGTTCTGGGTGGTTTTGTCAATTAAATAAGCGGTTTCCTCGTGTCTTTTCTGATTTTTTTTTAAAATTAAATTATTTTTACTTTCACAACCTAATATAATAAAATATAAATTAATTTTCAAATATATATATATATATATATATAAATGTATATGCTTGAAATCAAACCAGTTGTGGGGGGGTAAAATGAAATATTTTATGTGGGAGGGGTGGGG
>NW_019014607.1:634495-651905 GCF_000150535.2 Carica papaya
GGGAGAGGGAGAAATTTGAAGGAGAAGAAGAGGATATCTCTCAAGACCGCTTTATCTGAATATGAGTTTACAAAAAAGTCGTCTTCTAATTTATAGAGAGAGAAACTCGACTTGAAAAAGCCTTTGTCTTTTCCTTCTTCCCTTTTTATTTCTCTCCCTTGTTTGTTTTCCTTCTTTTTCTTTTTTATCACACTCTCTCGTAACCGACCTTCTTCCGTCTCTCTCTCTCTCTCTCTTTTGAATTCTTCGTCTTCATCATCTATACCGAGCACCTCTCTTCTCTCTCCTGTGTGTGTCTATCCCTGTAAATTGATTGCCATGGAGGTGTAGTAAAGGGGGAAACTTTATTGAAATCAGTTACGGAGTCGACAGAGCACAGAAGGTGGTGAACTTGCCTGTGTCATTAATGGGGTACTCGGGAGCTATTCAAGTGGTGACAATAGCTGCACCGGAGGAAGAAGAAGAAGACAGAAAGCTTGTTGGGGTTCCTTTCATGGCGTCTAGTACTAAACCCACCAACAACAACAACCACTCCATACACTTGGATCACCATCAACAACAAGTGCATCATCATCAAATGCAAGAGCAGCATCGTCATCATCACCATCATCATCAGTATAATCCCCATCATCACAATCATCATCAGAATCCTTATGGAATGATGCAATCATCTTCATCGTCATCTTCCATCCATGGAAACTTCATGTAATAATTTTCTCACTGCTATTTAAGCACGATACCCGTTTTTTCTTTGTCTGTATACTTAGCTTTCGATTGTTCTCTCTTACCCTCTATTCCAGTCACTCAATTTTCTTTTCTGGTTAATTTCTGGTCATACCCAGATGATTTTCTGTTTGGTGATTTTGGTTCTTATTCTTTTTTATGGGTAACAAGCAGAAACAAAGACACTGGTTCATATGATTTGAGCGAATTGGATCAAGCTCTATTCCTCTATCTTGATGGACAAAACCAATCAACTGTTCAAGACCAAAGGCGTAAGCTCCATATCTCTCTGTCTCTGTCTCTCTCTCTCTCTCTCTCTCTCTCTTCCTCTCTATCCATCTCCATCTCTCTCTGGGTTTCTCTGTACTTGGAAAATCATGTCAAGGATTTTCTTGTTCTTTTCGTTTTTGCTTTTTGATTTCTTCTGCTCGAGTCGCCTCTAGTTTTGTTTCCCAGAAAGGGAGATTCCTTTGTGGAAAGAGTTTGTTTGGGTCACAGGAAAAGCATGTGTTCTCAACAGATTAAAATCTCTGCTACCCAGTACTTTCTTTGACCAGATCCTGTTTGCAGAAACAAATCTTTGAATTAAAAAAACAAAATTCAAGAAAAAATTTATCTCACTTTACCAGAATTATTTATCTATCCATTTTTTTCATAATTGCTCCGAGCTTGGAGTTGTGGCATCACATGTAACAAAACAAACTAAACATTTGATCATCATCATCATCACTTTCATGCTGGTATTTCTCTTCATGTATACCCAACAAGTTTACGAATAGGGTATGGGTTTTTTCTACTTTTTACTCACATCCTTTTCGTCTCCTCCTTTATTCGGCCATAAATGGCAAACATCTCCTTATTCATGACGACCCCTTTAATTATTTCTTACAATTATTACTCATTTTCTTCCTCCTCACAGCTCTGACTTGGGTCCGTATAAATCTAAATCTCTGATATGCTTAAGAATTTTATATTTGCAGAGAATTCAGGAATGAGGCCTCCGACTTTGAACATTTTCCCATCTCAACCTATGCACGTAGAGCCATCGTCAACGAAGGTTCTTCTTATTTTATGATTACAAGCTTTGGTTTATTGCTTTTTGATTCCAGACCGCTACCATTTTTAAATATTATATATATATTTATAATGGGTTCGTTTTTTCTTTTGTGGGTTTGGTAGACAAGTACTGGATTAGTTTCTCCTCCAACTAGCGGTTCCAAGAGACCATCGGACCCGTCCACGGGGTTGGCCAACGCTAGAAATGATGCTCCTCCATCTGGACCTGAGCCAGCTAAAACCATCAAAGTCAGTGAGAATATATATATAGATATATATATTATCTTAGTATTAAAACTGAGATTCTGAGGTCTTGGTTTTTTTGGTCAATTCCATTATTGAAATATTTGCCTTATGTTGCGATAGAGAGAAGGAAACCGTAAAGGTCCAACTTCTGGTTCAGAGCACGAAGGACCCAAAACACCAGATGCTAAGGTGAACCTTCTCTCATTAGCCTTATATATACATACATATAGAATCTATCGTGTGCTTATATATTCTTTTTACACATCTTTATTGTAAGAATGTTCAATCTTTGACATGATTATTAATTTCCACCAGACATTGAGAAGACTTGCTCAAAATAGAGAGGCAGCAAGGAAAAGTAGATTAAGAAAAAAGGTCAGTGATTAATCCTTGGACTTTACTTGTCCATTTCTATACTCTAATTTTTCTCCTCAGATACAAACTGAGTTTCATTTGATTTGTCTTAGCTTTTCCTCCCTCTTTCAATTTTTTCAATCCTTCCAGGCTTACGTTCAGCAACTAGAGTCGAGCCGGATTAAACTCACCCAACTCGAACAAGAGCTGCAAAGAGCTAGAGCTCAAGTAAGCAACCTTCTTTGAGCTTCACCGCTTAAGCAACAAGTGACCTTTCATT
Source organism: Carica papaya (assembly GCF_000150535.2). Next base: position 637,155 of record NW_019014607.1, read on the forward strand.
TGTTTATAATATATATATAGCCATGTGATGGAAGATTGATTCTTGCTTCGTTTTAGGGCATTTTTTTTGGAGGAGCTGGTCTTCTCGGCGGTGAGCAAGGTCTTCCTGTTGGTGTCAACAATATAAGCTCCGGTATTTTATATATATATAAATATATATATATATATGTATATATGTATATCTCCTATCCAACGCCATATATTCTTCTATGTTCAAAGTTCAAGCATTGCCTCGTATGTACTTATATATAAATGTTTGATAGATGCGGCCATGTTTGACATGGAGTACGCGAGGTGGCTAGAGGAGCACCACCGGCTGATGTCGGAGCTCCGGGCGGCGGTACAGGAGCATATACCGGAAAACGAGCTGCGGCTATTCGTGGACAACTGCTTGGCACACTACGACCAAGTAATAAACCTGAAAGCCATGCTTGCCAAAACTGACGTCTTTCACCTTGTCTCCGGCATGTGGAAGACTCCCGCCGAACGCTGCTTCATGTGGTTGGGTGGCTTCCGCCCTTCCGAGCTCATCAAGGTAAACCCATAACCCTATACATATCTTTATGTACATATCCTCACATACATATCTTTAAATATATCCTCAGTATGAGCTGCACCCCTATCCTCAAATACTTAATTCTTTTTATTAGTTTCTTGGTCTTGTATATAAACAAGAACAATATATTAGGTATAGTTTGTGTATATTTCATGGAGAAAATTGTTTGTGGGTTAGCGTAAACTAGGGAAAGAAGATATGAACAACAAAATGAATTATTGGGAAAGTTATGGTGAGGGTTTCTATTAAAGGGATCAGTTAGGTGTCATTGAGATAAAGCCATGCACCTGTTACTACATTTTCTGGATTTGAAAGAGATGATAGAGTTGGATTTCTTACTCATCATTTTTGCTTTCTCTTTCTTATTACCAAGCAACATAGATATCAAATACATATGTATATATATATACACAAGCAAGAATGTGATCTCTTGTTCTCATCTTCATTTCTGTATTTGTCCTATAGCTAGTCAATAATATATAAACGAAAAACATCCAATCTTGCTTATCGGAACTTCTTCATCATGAACACTACAAGTACATATACATGTAAAACCGACATGTATATTTTTCCACAATGATCACTCTTGTCACCTTCCGTTCTGGTTTTTTTAGGGTGATTTTCAAAATCATTTCTTTATATATCTTCCTCTGTTCACTTGTTTCTAGTGTATAAATAAGAAAAGAATCACCAGACTTGCGAAATCAAAACTCGACCATGACCATTACCGTAAACACACACATGAAATGTATAACCCAATTCTATACGAGATCTAAATTTTCCATGAATGGTAAGCTTTATAATGAGGGGTTTGTGATCTGGGTAAGTATAAAAATGGCTGCAGATAATACCGAATCAAGTGGAGCCATTAACGGAGCAGCAAATCTTGGGGATATGCGGGTTGCAACAGTCGACACAGGAGGCAGAAGAGGCTCTGTCACAAGGGCTTGAAGCTCTTAATCAATCATTATCAGACACCATAACCTCTGATTCTCTGAGCTGCCCAACCAACATGACCAATTACATGGGCCAAATGGCTCTTGCCATCAACAAGCTCTCCACTCTCGAAGGTTTTGTCAGACAGGTGCGTATACTTCTATATATTTATATCGTATAAAACATTTTTCTATATATTTTTGGTTAGACCATGCATTTTATAAAGCATTAAGTTGATGGTGGTGAGGGAGTTAGTATACCGTATGATTTGCCTGTGGGGCCCATTTGAGTTTGATGAATGGGTGGTGGGTGGGGTCCATGTGTCAAACGAGAATCTGATGCTGTCCTTGGTAGCTATAGAAAACCTACCACATTTCTACGAGAATAGATGGGGGGGAAGCTTACATATATATATATACATACACATATACACGTGTCATCTACGTACACACCATACATATATCTATACACACATATATATACGTGGACATAGAAGGGTTTGGCATATTAATTTTGTTAAAAATATAATTAATTTCTAAAAAAAATATTAATCCAACTAAAGTTATATTTTGATATTTCCACGTGGCGACTCACTGGTCCCCACACCAGAGTAAAAGACATGATTTCTCCCCCCAACCCCAAGAAGAGATGGAACTTGAAAAAAGCCCATCTTGGTGGTGACGTCATGCTCTCAACCGTTTGACTTTTTCTAAAGTTGCGTGAAAGTTCACCTCTCCAATCTGTTATAACTCCCTTCAAGTAATTATCACATAAATTCCAAAATATATGAAAAATACATTTAATGATATTAATATATTAATTACGATAATATACAATATAAAAAATAATGTTATATTAAATTTTTATTCAAATTTTTTTATTTTTATATTTATTATTTATTTATAAATAAAAAATTCTTGCATCGAAGTTTTTAATAATAAAAAATCAATTCATATTTGTCAGTATCTAATTTTTTATCTCACATTAATCGGTATTTAAAAAATATTATTATTTTATCTTTCGAGTAAAATGTGTTCTTTATTTTTAATTTTATAAATAAAATATAATTATTTATCAGTATCTAATTTCTTTTTATCTCTTATCAATTAATATTTAGAAAACGTTATTATCTCATCTTTCAAGTAAAATGTATTCTTCGTTTTTTATTCATAAAAAAAAATAGTTGTACCGAAGTTTTCAATAGTAGAAAGTCAGTTTATATCTATCGGCATTTAATTTTTTTATCTTTTATTAATTAGTATTTAGAAAACGTTACTATCTCATCTTTTAAGAAAAACGTATTCTTCATTTTTTATTTTCAAAGTAAAAAATATTTATATTAAAGTTTTCGATACTAAAAATTCAATTTGTATTTGTCAGTATTTAATTTTTTAACCTCGCATTAATTAGGGTTTAGAAAATATTACTACTTTATATTTCAGGTAAAATGTGTTCTTACTTGATAAATTTACTACGAAAATGTAATTATTTCACATGGGTTTATTTTAACACTGATCATATAATTAGTCTTATCTATATAAAATAGGTTGTTAGTATTTGGTTTATACATTTATAGTACAAAAGATTGTATTATTTAAATCAATTATACCATGTTTCAAGTAGGAAATTGATTTCACATATACAAAAAAAATTCATTTTATATTAATATATAGTTTTTTATTTACCTACATAACCATATACAAGACAAATAGAAACTATATCTCAATAAACATACGTTATATTAAATACATCTAATACATCTAAAAGATATATAATTAATAATTTTAATTTAGAGTGTAAAAAGATTAGTTATAATTTCATAATTAGCATATATAACTATAATTAATAATTGGGTTAAAAACCTCTCACTAATTTCTCTAGAAAATTATAGGGGGGGTCATGTTAGGAGTTATTTAGAACGAGAGTGGGTCCTCCAAATATTGGAATATCGAACTTTTTGAAAAATAATGTGATTGTACTTTTCTTATGAAGAAATTTGATGTCATCTTAAGACTATGGTGAATTAATAAGATTTCAACTCGATCATTTAATAATCTAGTCAAAGAGAGGAATTTGATTTTGAATTTATTTCAATTACGATCAACTTAATTGTTTTTTAAGTAAAATATTTCATATTTACGTGATTTTAAATATATAATTTCACGTATTAACTTATACATACGGTATTTCTAAACTTTTGTTTATGAAATGTTAGTAGGGAATTATATATGTTATAAAGTCTGAGTTATATTGGGTTTATGATCGGTTTATATCATATAATTTACGAATATATACGTTTTGAGAAATTATTGTAATCTCCTTTGGATTTTCAAATTTGTGTTTTAGAGTAATTTAACTTCCTACACCCATTTGAAAAATAAACCCTATTAGCTCAACAAAGTCATGGGTAGATATAGCCTATGTGAAAATTTTTAATTATGCCTTCATCAGAAGTCAAGTTAGCTTAATCTTGTTTAGTCCAATGTGTGTGCGAGTTAATCAAATTAATTAGTGATAATGGTGGTTTGATTACTATTATTTCCATGGATCTCAATGAAGAACTAACTAATGATTCTTTGAAAAAAAATAATAATAAAAACTCACAGGCTGATAATCTGAGGCACCAAACGCTTCACCGGCTGCAGCAAATTCTGACAACCCGTCAAGCGGCAAGATGTCTACTGGCGATCGCCGAGTACTTCCACCGTCTCCGGACGCTAAGCTCGCTCTGGTTGGCTCGACCTCGGCAGGAATGAAGTGATAGAAGAAAAAGATAAAAAAGAAAAAAAGGAAAAACCCTAGCTAGGCCATTTTAGTCAACTTTGATATTTCTTTAAAATCTCTCTCTAGTCTTTCTCTTTTAATCTCATATAACTGTATTCTCTCTCGGGTAATTTTCTTCATAGATTATGTATAGGTATAGACAGTTAAAAATATATATATATAGATTTGATCAGAAGTTTCTCTCTTTTTCTTCTTCCTCGCTCTGTTTGGTTACTGAGAAAAGAAAAAACCGGCAGCCATGGGGATGATATTTCTGGTACTTAGTGAACAAGAAGAAGAAAAGTAAGAGATGGGTTTTTTTCCTTCTTCTTCTTCTTCTTCTTTTTGTTGGGTTTTCATTTTTGTTTGTGTTGGATGAAGAACGAGACAAAGAAGGATTGAAGGGGAGGAAGAAGACGGGTGTTGGGAGATGTAAACGTACACTTGGGTGTTGCATGCATGGTTTTTATTACGTTTTTTATATACACAGCTGACAGATTTAACTGCCATTTTTATATACGTATAGGACTCCGGTCCTACTTTTCTAGGGTTCAGTACCATATCGAACTGTGTTCTAAGTCTGAACAAGATCTCTTGATAAGTCCTTTTCTCTTCTTTTCTTTATTGCAGATGATTGTCGTCACACGTCATACTTTAATAATTAATAATTAAGGAGTTAATTAACATTAATCTGTTTATTTAAAATTTATATCGAATTTCTAATTCAATAAATTTATTTTAATTAACTAAATATAATTCTATTAATAAATATTATTTTAATTTATTTATTTTTTTAATTTTTTTATTTAATGCGCTTAATCTCGAATTATTTCGACTAATGACTTTTATTTTATAGGTCGAATAAACCAAAATGCACTCCATTTCCAAATTGAAATTTGATTACTTGAAGGTTTAAGCAACCTCTAGAAAAATCAAACAAAAAGACAATTCTCATAATGTATGTATTTGTTATTAACAAAACTCCAAAAATCAATTTAAATTTTCCTACTCGTTTTGACTTTTTTTATTTTTTGACTTTTTTAATAAAAAAAATTTGATTGTGTTAAAACCCGTTAAAATTTGACTTTAAATTTTTTGTTTTTGTTCATAAATAACACGAGTCCGTTGAAACTAAACATAATTTTATTACATTAACTTTATTAAAACACTGATGAAATAAATTGAAACAAGTATTATAAATCGATAACTGTTACTTCATAATATAAAAATATATTGACTAGTTCGATATTTTGAGTAAAGTTTAAATTTATAATTTTTAAATATAATATAATATATTAATTATTATACCGCTATATTGTTAGTTGTTTGTTTGTTTTAACTCCACATTATACGTATACATATTGATCACGTAATAATTATAATATTTTTTATTTTTTTAATTTAGATTAATTCGAATTATTTTATATTAAAAAAATATATAATATTAAATTTTTCGTGAGATATAAAATAATATATAATTAACACCGGATGGGTGATATTTTAAGTTAATTGTGTTAATTTATATCGGTAGAATATGCTAAATCGAAAAAATTTCAAAAGTAGAGAGATTAATTTGATTAAAAAGACGAGTGATTAATGGAAATAAAATAAATTAATAACTATTTTAACCATTTGAAAAATATTTATATTTTTTTATTTGAAATTTATTGAAGTTTCTCAGGACCATCTCTTGTTATGGGGCTTGTCCGGGCCTGCGGAAGGTTGATGGAGAAGAGCTGATCCGTATGTAAACTTCTTGCTCTTGGGTCAGCCCGATTTTGAGACAGTCTAGGGTTTGATATCAAACCCGCTTCTCCTTCTCTTTCTTCGTCTTAACCTCGAACTCCCTTGGTTGAGTGAGATACAGAGGGAGACCAGATTCGACAAATGGCGGCAAAAGGGAGGAACCCAGGCCGGAGTCGCAACCCAGATATTGTACGCGGCATTGGGAAGTACTCCAGATCGAAGATGTATCACAAGCGAGGCCTTTGGGCTATTAAGGCCAAAAACGGCGGCGTTTTTCCTCGCCACGATGCGCAGCTAGCTGCGGCGGAGAAATCAACCGCCCAGAAACCGCCCAAGTTCTACCCAGCCGACGACGTTAAGAAGCCGCTCCTGAACAAGCGCAAACCCAAGCCCACCAAGCTCAGGTTCCCCTTTCTCTTAACATTTCAATTCTACCCTGACTTTTGTTCATCTGCTACTAAGAAAATATTAGTAGTAACATTTTGAATTTTGTAAGGGTAAAATGAAAACTAGGTTTATGGTAAATGCAGGTCGAGTATTACTCCAGGGACTGTGTTGATATTGTTGGCGGGGAGATTTATGGGAAAGAGAGTTGTATTCTTGAAGCAGCTTCCGTCTGGGTTGCTTTTGGTTACTGGTGAGCTTGCTTTCTGATATATATAGGAGTGCTAATACATATATACATACGGTCATATACTCACACACACATACATTCATGTATCCTTCATGATTTTCACGCTCTTATACTCCAGGCTGGTTTTCATCTGATTTGGAGTTGTCCACGTTAGGCACTAAATCGAGACTAAGAATGAAGATTCCTTTGTATTAAATTCTCTTTTTTGTAAGAAAATTTGACTGGGTAGTTCTCTGTTTATAGGGGTGATTCTAGACTGGACAATGGTGTTTTCCATCTCTTCTACATCTCCTGTTTGGTTGCTTGAATGCTTGTTTTTTCCATGTCATGATAGGGCCATTCAAGATCAATGGTGTTCCTTTGAGACGCGTGAACCAATCATATGTTATCGCAACTTCGACCAAGGTTGACATCTCTGGAGTTAATGTGGAGAAATTCGATGATAATTACTTTGCAAAGGAAGTTGACAAGAAGAAGAAGAAGGGTGAGAGAGAGTTCTTTGAAGCTGAGAAAGAGGTTAGTTTATAGTTTCTCGCTTGTAATATCATTTGAAGAGCTTGCTTGTGCTTCCTCAGTTTCAAAGCTTATGTGTTCTTGAAATGTTGCAGGAAAAGAAATCCCTGCCCGATGGGAAAAAGGAAGACCAGAAAGCTGTTGATGCCCTATTGATTAAGTCCATTGAAGGAGTTCCTGACTTGAAGCCTTATCTGGCTGCCAGATTTTCACTTAAGGCCGGCATGAAACCTCATGAGCTTATTTTCTAGATCAAGCATCTCAGGCATCTTGACATATGGTTTATTTTGAATTCCTTCAAATTGTTTGATTAAATGATTAGATGTTCAGTTTGCTACTTGGCTCAAAAAATTTTGCCTTTTTTATTTCGAATGTCTATCATGAAAAGATTGATATCATATAAAATGAGCTTCTTTAGTGCGTTTTTAACTTCAGCTTGAGTTCAGATTTGCTTCCTGTTATTGTTAATTTCAACTTGAAAAAGGCAGAAAGAGATGATTCGCTGATCAAAATAGAAGTAATCTGGAGATGTTATGAAAAGTTAAGAATATAGTCTTCATTTGATGTTATTTAAAAAAATAGAATATAGTCTTCATTTGATGAGTGATAGGCTGATAATTTGTTTTTAAATTCATTTCCTCGACATCTTGGTTTAAAACCCATTTTGCTTGGGTTTCTAATTGTTCTTGATGACTTATAAGAAACTGATTATGACATTTGAGTTTAGCTTCTTCCATTTTTCTCTGAGGCGTTTTTGGCTTCTCTCAGCTGAAAAAAATTTATTTGGTAGTTAACTACTTTGATTAGGCTCTTATCCGAAAACAAAGAATTTCTGAAAACAGAAGTGATAGAATAGAAATTAAGACACTGGGAATACAATCAAAAGCACAGAAGTCTTGAAATTAAAACAAAAAGCAATCCTTTTGAGGTATATCTGTTATTCATCAGATCAGAGCATGCTATCTGCTCGAGATGGTAACCTTCTGAAGAAATTGCTGGGTGCTGGGGGTAGCTTGCTTCTGAATCTTGGATGCCGCAGCCAAAACAAGCCTGCAACCAAAGTAATAATCTGAACGGTGTTACATAGAGCACTACAGCCGTGATGAAGCAAAAAACCACGAATAGGCTGGTTGCTCTTGGGTCTCGCCAGCTGAGCAGAGCGTGAAATCTTTCCCCTTTGTGTCGCAATATCCCCCACAACAGTCTGAATCCTCCCCGCAACACTCCTTAGCCTGTCATACCTCATCCGTGCCACATCCTGGGGCTTAGATGTAGGAAAAGTGTCAAACTCCTCGTCTAGTTCATCTGGGTGCACTGCCTCTGCCCAAGAAAGCTTGGTATCCATGTGAGCAGGATACCTTGGTCGGAATCGGTAATTCCATATCCCAATCAAAAACATGTAGAGGAAAATTGTAGGGAGGATTAGTTCCGGGTAGCAGACTAATATGAAGAACAGAACGTGGACTAGGATTGTGCTCACTGGATTCTTCCAGTGACAAACTTCACCAAGCCACTTGCTCATCGTGATTACTCCGGAGAACAGAGAGACAATCCGAAAGAAATTAGCTTTGCTCCTCCGCATGCTCCACATGTGAGAATCCACATCAAGCATGTACTCGACTACCTCTTTTCTCAGTGGTGGCTCTGCTCTACCGAGTCTCATTGCCACAATGTTCATAGCTTGGTATCTGAGGCTATCTAACTGGTTTACAGTGAAAGGATGCAAGTAATGCATCTTTGGCAGTAAGGGGTGCCAGTAGAGGTAAATCATATTAGCTAGGGACAGACAAGTGAAACGAAAAGCTAACTGCAATTCTCCCATTTTCTTTACCCCAGATGGTTGCAGTACAAGAAGTGGGTAAGAGTGGGTGTAGATTCGATCAGTCTCTAATGTTGACAGTCGGATTCTTACCTTACCAATCCTCGAATCATTCTTAGTTCCACTGCCTGGTTTCTCATTCCCGCCCAAATGGCAGTTATCAAAAACTCCCAGTGTAATCACTGTGCAAGGATCGTAGACCTCCCACGTGTATTGCTCGTTCCATTTGGGATTAAAGCTATCAATGATTGTCCTGGTTCTTACCCATTTTTGTCCATACTTGGCTACACAGTAAGCATCTGTTGTTCCTTTACCGTCCTTTGTCTTCATTGATTGAAGCCCTTGAGCACTCAAGATTCCAACTTCAAAGATTCCAATTGGCTGCTTCCAAAGCTGCCTAGCAGTTGGTCTTTGGTCACTTATGTAGAGTGTTGATTCGTCTAGGACATGGTAAGCTCCTTCAAGACAAACTCTCAGATGAATTCTGCTGGAAAATTTCAGCTCGTTCCTCTTATCTCCCTCCAGAACTCCGAACCCAAATTTTTCCAGGTTAAACCATCTTGAGTGGACTGGCCGGTGATCCAAGCGCCTTTCAAAGATGGTGAGTGGCAAACTTATCTTTCCCATAGTCTCGTCTTTTGAGCCACTTGCCTTGTTTTCAACTGTGAGCACCAGCTGTTCTTCGAAAGGCTCAGCCGCTACAAAAATCAGATCCTCATTCCACATAGGGTTGGTTGTCTTTGTTGGACATAACTTTGTCTTGAGCACCTGATTTCCAAGATGAGCCTTGACAAAAGCCTGAGGCAATTGGCTTCTGTCATGAGGCTCTAGATCCTGAGCTTCAATTACATTTACTCTCAGATACCATAGCTTTGGCGAGACATAAACTTTAGACCGGACACTGTAAACACCTTCTCCAGAAACCGAAGTAGCATCAGAATGCCAGGCTTCCGGAAAAGCTTCATCGGATTGAGTTCCCATCCAAACAGCAAGCATTACTTCGCCTTTCATCTTGCTGTCCACCCACTTGCTCTCTAATCTATACCATTGAGGCGCCAGAGGACTATCTGGTGGCACCCTTGTTGGAACTTCATTCATGTCAAATATAACTTTACCCACATAATCATCTCTGGCCACCATTTCTTTGTCTCTGACAAACACTTCGACCACTGAGGACTGAATCTTGTCCTTGGAGAATGCAAAGACCTGATTCCATTCTGGGTTTGTTTTCTTCTCAAAATGCTTTGTTTTTCCCCGGTAATTTCCAACCTTCACTTCAATGTAGGGGTCGCAGCTTCCAGTCACTGGATTTGTGGGAAGATCTTTGGCTTTCACCACACGAACATACAGATAAAACATCTGCTCAACAAGATCGTAAGTGCTCGTGGCTCGTTCGCTACAAATCCAACCACTACGGACTACTCCATGCGGCCATCGTTCCCCAAGTTGAGGTTTGGTGTCTTTCAGCTTATAGTCTTCTTGAGCTACTGGATTCATCAGTGGCAACCTCTAAAATCCTCCTTGCAGTTCTCTGTTGAATAGCTGCAAATTCTGAACTTCCTATATATACTTGAGTTTCTATTTCTTCCTTCTCTCTTGTTGGACTAGAGGATTGGTATAACTTCAGAAACTGAGACAGAAAAGACTAATATGAACAATAAAGTTATAGAAAGTCACTTATCTCCAAAAAAAAAAATGAACAAAGTTATAGCAAGAGAGCTTCGTTCATCTCACCGTTGATATTTAACAAAACTTCTTCACTGTTGCAGTCAGAATTCGAGCTTTGGAGATTCCTATACTTCATGGAACTTTGCAGATGTGTTTGTCTTTCTTCTGCAGATCATGGAGAAACCAGTATATCATTGTTTAGAATGAAACTTCCGGCGAAACAGGTTAGAAAACCTTCTGGGTCTTTTAGCTTTATGAGCATCTAAATCCATTAGTGGACTTTCTGGTAGGCAGAAGAATCTTGGTTTTCAAAGAAAAAGGTGATATAAAAGAATGGTGATTGAACTGTAATTGGTGTAAAGTACTGGCGTTAATTGAAAGCTTCAAAGCAAATTGAGACTGGTTTTAATGGTGGTGTCCAGAAGATTAATTGAAAAGGAATTGTTTGGGTTCCCTAAATCCCACATAGGAGGGGGAAAAAAGACAGATGCCCAACTTTCTTAAAGGGACAAATGGAGTCTTTTTAAGTTCTGAAACAGGATGAGACTTGGTGTATTCTCACTTTCCTAGATTCTTCTAACCTTTCACGAGCTCTGTTTCCATGTCAAACGCTCTCTCCCTCTGTGTATATCTCATATATATGGGTGTGTATATATATGAGCTCGTACATAAAAGATGCTTTATAGGCCGGACCCGTTATATATTCTCCATCTTTAGTTTCTTTTCTTACACTCAAATTGCGGTGGATGCCAAATAATGGCCTTTTTTTTGGAGGAATTTGGAGTATTCTTTACACTTTAGGCTCTCTTAATACAAGTTCATCACTTTTTTATCTTTTAGTTGTCAAAATATTTTCTTATAAATCCTATCAAAAACTTTACGTCGCAAGAGAAATTTATAATCATTTTCGTTAAAAGTTTACATCGAGATATCGAGTTTTTCTAATAGAATTTAACTATTCGAGGTTGAGCCATTCTCTTATTGTGTTTTAAAAAAATATTTTAATTTTGATTAATATAGTTTAGGAAAAAAAATTTGGTTCTTTATTTTATGCACAAATATGAATATATCAGCAATTTTTGAACACTTAACTAATAATTTTGGTTCTTTAAAAGCCCATAGAGGCCCACTTAAAAGCCCATTGAGCCCCACGTTGAGCTCATAAAGACCCACTTTAAGCCCATCAAAGCCTACATTGAGCCCACAAAGGCCCATTTTAAGCCCATAGAGGCCCACTTGAAGCTTATATATGCTCGCTTAGGGAACAGGTTACTACTCTAACGGTCAAAGCGAACCCTTTCGTTCTGACATTCTGAATTCTTTAATTCGGAACGAATCAAATCTCCCCAAATAGGATTCGAACTTACGACCAGTCAGTTAACAGCCGACCGCTCTACTACTGAGTTAGTGAGGAACAACGGGAGATTAGATCTCATAGAGTTCAATTCCCGTTCTCAACCCATGACCAATACGCCCATAGAGGCTCGCATTAAGTCCGTGTATGCCCACTTTAAGTCCATAGAGGCCCACTTTGAGCCCATAGAGGCACACTTTGAGCCCATAGATGCCCACATTGAGCCCATAGAGGCCCACTTTGAGCCCATAGAGGCCTATTATTTTCATATGGTTGGATCTGAATCATAACAGGCTTACAGGAGTACTCTAAGAACCTGAGTTATATATCGCAGGACTGTGATCCAATTCTTGTTGGTGGTGAGTTTTGGGGAGCTCGATCCTCTTTCGACTCCCACGTGAGATGCCACGTCTTGCCGAATTGCTGGACTAAAGTGAATATTAATATATATAATTAAATTAACATGATACATGAAAGCAAAAAACAATTCATCCCTTCTCTCCAGCTCCTTCCATAGATCACATCAGCCTCCTGCAAACTTCAAACCCTACTCTTACAAGAAATCATGAAAGCCCTTCTCCACTTCATCGTCGGTTTCCTCATCCTCTCTCCTTCCCTCGGCGAGCTCTGCAACACAGAAGACAAAAAAGTCCTCCTCAAGATCAAGAAAGCCCTACACAACCCTTACCACCTTGTCTCATGGGATCCTAAAACAGACTGCTGTACCTGGTACTGCGTCCATTGTCATGACACCACCCACCGGATCGACCAGCTAAATATATTCTCCGGCGATATCAACGGCCAAATCCCGCCGGAAGTCGGTGACCTTCCCTTCCTCGATTATCTAGTCTTCCGCAAACTCACAAACCTCACCGGCACTATACCACCCACCATAGCCAAACTCAAGAACCTCGTCTCCCTCACCCTCAGCTGGACAGACCTCTCTGGCCCAGTTCCAGGCTTTCTCAGCCAGCTCAAGAACCTAGACTACTTGGATCTTTCCTTTAACAAACTCTCCGGCACCATACCTAGCTCCTTCTCTTCCTTCCCCAAGCTTCGCACTCTTCACTTGGACAGAAACAAGCTTACCGGGTCGATACCGGAGTCTTTCGGATCCTTTCGCGGGGAAGTACCCGACTTGTTCTTGTCCCACAACCAGCTCGCTGGTAAGCTTCCAGTCTCGCTAGGGAAAATGCAGTTTAGAACTATTGATTTGTCGTGGAACAGGCTTCAGGGTGACGCGTCCATGTTGTTTAACACGCAAACCATGGTGATTATTCTGTCGAGGAACTCTTTTGAGTTTGATCTTTCGAAAGTGAAGTTACCCAGAAGCTTGGTGTGGCTGGATCTGAGCCACAACAGAATCAGAGGTAGCTTACCGGCAGGGTTGGCCCGGCTTCAGTTGCAGTTCCTGAACGTAAGCTATAACTTTCTGTGTGGGAAGATCCCGGACGGCGAAGAGCTGGGGAGGTTCGATTCGTCGTCTTACTTTCATAACCGGTGCCTGTGCGGTGCCCCTCTGCAACCATGCAAGCTGAAGTAATTAGTGGAATGAATTTACGTTAATTAAGAAGTGGTTAGGCTGGTTTAGTCGATTAGTACGAGGCTTAGTGCTTTGTTTAATTATGGTAATGTCTGCTTCTAGTGTTGGTTTAATTTGAATGGGACAAGCTTTGTGATCAGAGTGATTGCAGAGAATAAATTCGAGAATGTACGTATCACCAGTTCTGCAAAGAATCAATATGAGATGTCACACCTCTATTTTCAAGAATCAAATTGTACGAATGATCTTTTCTATTTTGGTATAAAATGTTAAATGCATACTAATATTGTTAATCTACGGTAAAAACTCTTCCCAACTTATCGATAGATATAATTCGTTCGTTATGAATAGTTTATCGGTTCGGACGTAGATGTTCTTATTCGGACATCTTATTTGGGCTATTGGATTTATATGCTTAATTTTATGTTATGTTTGAATTGATTGAAACTTTAGCATAGACTCACGAACGTACACTTTCGACAAATTTGATTCGATGGAGAGATAAACCAGTGACTCTTTCAATTGTCGAAACAAGATTGGTTGAATTAGCCAACTTATATGTAGGTTATATATTCACTCGTGCGGCTTTTTTTATTGTCTCTGCATCGAGCAAAATTGGTTAATTATTGTATATGTGATGATATGATTTCTGTTAATTTTTTAACGGATAAAGAGATATAGCTTCTTATATTCTTACATTACGTTATCCGATTTGTATAATTATCATTGATAACGGAAACTGAAACATTATAATAAAGAAAAGTTTAATACGGGAATTCAATTTTTGCATTTTAATTGCGTTAATACTTTACATTGGATAACATGATATTTAATGTAGATATTAATAAAATCAGAATGTGACACGCGTTTAATTTAATCTCATGTAATACTTTGTTAATGTGCACTAATGGTAATCCTAATTAAATTAAAATATACAAAACGAGGGCTTAATTGATTATATATATATATATTATATTATATTATATTGTTATATCCAAATTTATAATTTCTTAAATTTATGGGCCTACTTTTTTGGGTTTAGGCCCGATCCATGCGTGGTAAACTCAAATCCATTTGGAATGCGAACTGCGCCCATTGGTTTTAGACACGCGTCATTCCCGGGTGAACCGGCGGTCAACAAGTCAACACAAGCAGGGGATCTAGCTCAAGGGTAAATAGTAATTATGAGCATCCAAAACAGTTCTGCACTTTTGCCGCCC
>NW_019014607.1:659836-675338 GCF_000150535.2 Carica papaya
GTTGCAGAGACTAACAATGAAGCTAAGGAGATGAAGGAGTTGGTAAAAACTTGTTTGGTACTTGGTGGGAAGCTAAGCGTAGGGGATGTGTTGGGTCCGTTGAAGGTATTGGACTTTTCTGGAACAAAGAAGAGGCTTGTAGAAGTCATGAACAAATATGATCAGCTAATGGAGAGGATAATTGGGGAACATGAAGAGAAAGCCTTGAAGGGTTTTGATGAAGATCAAAGAAAAGATATACTAGATATCTTGTTGGAGATTTACAGAGATCCTACTGCAGAAATTAAGTTATCTAAAAACGATATCAAATCCTTCTTGCTTGTAAGTATCTTATATGAATGATTTTCTACCTTTCAGAATGTCGTTTCATTAATAAGAAAATATTTTTCTTGGTCGGAAAAATTTATTTCATGCCGGGGGAAAGTTGCCCGGCTAAATTTTTCTTCCTATTTCCTTCTCTTCAAATATTTGTCTCCCTCATGAAAACTTTTTCTCGCTCTTACATTTTTCCTCTTCCGATGGTTTTTCTCTCACTTAGGAGATAAATTTTTTCTCCTTTACGGGGGACTTTTCTCTCCTGTGAGAGATTTTCTCTCGTTGAAAAATGTTCTCTTACGAGGGATTTTCTTTCCTCCACTTAGAGAAAAAATTTCTTCATACATTCAAGGAATTATGAATGATGAATTAGTAACTGTTGATTGAGTAGGACATATTTCTGGCGGGAACAGACACATCAGCGTCAGCCATGGAGTGGGCAATGGCGGAGCTCATTAATCATCCACAGGTCTTCAAAAAACTCAGAGAGGAGATAAATTCCGTGGTGGGTTCCAACAGACTAGTCAAAGAATCAGACATCCCGAATCTTCCTTACCTCCGAGCAGTGATTAGAGAAACCTTGAGGCTCCACTCGCCAGGTCCGTTGATCGTCAGACAATGCACAGAGGATAGCGAGGTAAACGGGTTCATGGTGAAGGCAAAGACCAGAGTGTGATCAACGCGTACGCAATCATGAAAGATCCGGACGAATGGAGTGAGCCAGAGAAATTCGTGCCGGAGAGGTTCTTGGAGAATACGGAGGAGATAGTAGGAGAACATCATATGGAATTTAAAGGTCAGAACTTTCGGTATGTACCGTTCGGAAGTGGCAGGAGAGGGTGTCCGGGAGCATCGCTGGCGATGTTGGTGATGCATGCGACGGTGGGTTCGCTGGTTCAGTGCTTTGACTGGAAATTAAAGGAGGGAGAGAAGGTTGATAAGAGCGAAGGCTCAGGTTTTGCTGCAGAAATGGCTCGACCGCTTATGGCATACCCTGTTCAACATCTTAACCCTTGTTCTTGAGACCGCCACATATACATAAACATCTATGTATCTGCAAATGTGTTTAATATATATATATATATATATCTGTTTCTGTTGGATGAAAATTTTATGTTATCTTCAACGAATGGTGCTTATCACGTGTTTAATGTATATATAAATAAGTCTGTTATTTATCATGTTAATGTGTAAAAGAAATATTCTGTGTGGGTTAAATTTTTAATTAAAATAATTAAAAATTTAACCTAATTTTTGTTTATATACACACATATATATATGATGGGTAGGTAGTACAAACATATATAGTTATAAGTGTATATATGTAAATAATCAATCATCTTTCACCTCTTCAAACTCATAACAAATTCTCACTATCAGTTTACTACTAATGTATGGCTTTCACTTTCAACTGCTAAACATGCTATTATGCATAGACATACAATACAAAGTAAAAATCAGAAGATATTTGCTATATAACAGACATGATATAAGCTTTTTGCAACAGATCTCATTTTCAACGAGAAAAGAAGGCAGATCAATAAATTCTTGCCCATTTTTGGGCAATTTATATCGAGTTTGCAGAAAAGGTTCTCGGATCAATCCTTGAGAGCCAAAATGACTCGTGCGTATACACAGGATAAGCATTAGGATCTTATTTATTATGCAGAAATATGAATATGCCTAGCGAAAGTTAGCGAAAGTAACATTACCCTAAACTTGGTCGGCTCGGCTCGGCTCGGCTCGGCTCGGCCATTGAGCTGCATCTCACTCTGATTTAAGCAAATCCTATCATAATAAAACTAATTTATAGAAAAAAAACAGACACGAGAAATAAAGAGAACATATGAGATACTGCAAACGAATTACCAAAAGGTTATCGAGAAAAGAAAAATCGTGAGAAGTTGTTTTCTATGTGATGGGTGACAATAATAAGATAAACTCTAGACATTTAAGAAGAAATCAACTGATATTTTCTTACTCCAAGAGTTTTGCAACTATCAAGCATGAATTAATTCAGAAACTATATCTGATACTTAGAGAGAATAAAGTCATACAGATAATCTGATGAGAAAAAACAAATCTTATAGAAACAATCAATTACACAACTACACTTAATCAACCTACTATTTTGGTACATTCTTGTTTGAAGTTCATCTGCCAGAGAAATAGGTGCACCAAAAAATATTAATGCTCCCTACTTTCATTTACAATCACTTGGTCTTCTTATGCATTCCCATCCGAGATCTTGCATACATGGATAGCTCATCAAGTCAAAACCGGCTAAAGAAACAACACGAAAGCATACTCCAATCGCATGCCATCGCCTGCTGGTGATGAGTACAAGATCATGCCTTGCAGGCTATTTAGTATCTCGGTGAACATGCAGTGTCAGATAAAGTTTGAGATGATTACTTAGCATATTGCTTAACTTTTTTATTGTTAATGGAGTAAGCTACAACTAAGATTTGGTTGCTAAGTTCCCTCCAAAAGGGTATGACAAACAAGAGACGGCATGAGCAAAATAAACATCGAAATCATCTATATTTGTATATATCCATGTAAAGTACATATTAAAATCATAAATGAATCTCGTATGAATTTCAAAAAAGTTTAAAAAATATATATAAATAATATAATTAGCCCTCTAATCTCTATATAACTAGCAAGTTCAAAATTTTCAAGCCAAAAAACCTCAAACTCCAAAAGTATTAGCACAAATGGCTACAACTAATATAACTGGGTCGCTCTATTACCTTCCCTTTTTCATCTTTGCATTCATAATCCACTCATTGTTTAGGAACTTACTGAAACCTGGTGGCAACCAGACCAAACTCCCACCTATGCCACCGGCTCTACCCTTCATCGGTCACCTCCATTTGTTAGGCTCGGTCCTGCCCAAGTCATTCCAGACCCTGGCTCGGCGCTATGGCCCGCTCATGCGGCTCCGCCTTGGCGCATCCTCATGCGTGATTGTATCAAATACCGCCGTCGCAAAAGAAATCTTTAAGACCCACGACCTGAGTTTCGCTTCCAGGCCCGAGTTTGGTTCTTCAGAGTACTTCAAGTATCGTGGGTCCAGGTTTTTGCTAGCTCCATACGGTGATTACTGGCGGTTCATGAAGAAGCTATGCATGGCACGCCTCCTAGGCGTACCTCAACTAGAGAAGTTCACTGAAGTCCGCGAGCAAGAGAAGGAGAAGCTCGTGGAGTCTCTGATGAGGATTTGTAGAGAAGGGAAGATGTGTGACTTGGGCAGTGAGCTAATAAAGCTGACGAACAACACTATTTGCAGAATGGCGATGAGCACCCGGGTGTCGGAGAGCAACAGTGAAGCTAAGGAGGTGAAGGAGTTGGTCAAAACTTGCTTGGCTCTTGGTGCGAAGCTAAGCGTAGGGGATGTTTTGGGTCCGTTGAAGATATTGGATTTCTCTGGAACAGGGAAGAAGCTTGCGGAAGCCATTGATAAGTATGATCAGCTGATGGAGAAGATAATTAGGGAACATGAAGAGAAAGCCTCGAAGGGTTTTGATGAATATCAAAGAAAAGATATACTAGACATCTTGTTGGAGATTTACAGAGATCCTACTGCAGAAATTAAGTTGTCTAAAAACGATATCAAGTCCTTCATGCTTGTAAGTATCATATGCATATACAGATATACACATGGTTAATTTGTTTATGAATGATGGATTAGTAAACTGTTTTAGTTGACTGAGTAGGACATATTTCTGGCGGGAACAGACTCATCAGTATCAGCCATGGAATGGGCAATGGCGGAGCTCATTAATCATCCACAGGTCTTCAACAAACTCAGAGAGGAGATAAATTCCGTGGTGGGTTCCAACAGGCTAGTCAAAGAATCAGACATCCCGAATCTTCCTTACCTCCAAGCAGTGATCAGAGAAACCTTGAGGCTCCACCCACCAGGTCCGTTGATCATCAGAGAATGCACAGAGGATAGCGAGGTAAAAGGGTTCATGGTGAAGGCAAAGACCAGAGTGCTGATCAACGTGTACGCGATCATGAAAGACCCGGAGGAATGGAGTGAGCCGGAGGAGTTCGTGCCGGAGAGGTTCTTGGAAAATCCGGAGGAGAGAATTGGAGAGCATCAGATGGAATTTAAAGGTCAGAACTTTCGGTATATACCGTTTGGGAGTGGCCGGAGAGGGTGCCCGGGGGCGTCGCTGGCGATGCTGGTGATGCACACGACGGTGGGTTCGCTGGTCCAGTGCTTTGACTGGAAATTAGAGGAGGGAGACAAGGTTGACATGAGCGAGGGTTCGGGTTTTTCTGCAGAAATGGCTCGACCCCTTCTGGTGTACCCTGTTCAACATCTTAACCCTTTTTCTTGAGACCACCACAATATATTCATACATACATATATACATATATGTATGCATGGCCATGAAAATCTAGAGAAAGTAGTGACAGTTAAGTTAAACATGAAAAATCTAAGAATGGTGCTTGGGGAAGTTTAGATTTTTAGTTTGTTTCGATTCTTAATTAAGAAAATTTCTTTGTTTTACTTTGTTTGCATATATATATATATATATACACACGCCGGACTGGTTATCTCACTAAACTAACATTAAACTATAATTATAATTAAGTAATACAAATACTTAGGCACATTCAAATAATACTTTAATTCATTTTTGTCTGATACAAAAGCAAGCAAACATAAAATTGGAACATCTCTTACACTAAAAAACATATTACTTTTATTAAAGTAAAAGTGTAAATATATTATTTTTATTAAAATTTTATTAAAAATATATAATTTATTATTTTATGAATATATTATAAATTAATATATAATGTTTGGTTTTATAAATCAATTATTTAATTTACTAATATATTAATAAAACTATAATTATTAAATTAAACTAAAATTCTTACCTATTATGTTTTTAAATAAAAAAATAATATAGTATAAGTATTAAAATTTCTAAATTAAAATAACCACAATGAATTAAAAATTCAACTTAATTTTTTATTTATACATAAAAAAATAATCTCCCCTAGCACGTCTATATATTTATTGGTGGCTATGGATGAGACATGAGATGCCAATTAGATATGGAAATTACTAAGGTCCAAAATCATTTCTACAATCGTGTTTACATTCAACTTGTTCAATATATATGATTAAATATATCACATGTTTATAATATATATATATATATATAAGTGTGTAAGTACATATTTAAATAATCAATCAGCTTTCACCTTTCCAAAATCATAACACATTATCACTATCAGTTTACTAATGTATTGCTTTCACTTTCAACTGCTGCCACACATGCTGTTATGCATAGACATATTTTCTATATGCATAGACATATAACACAAAGTAAAAGTCAGAAGATATTTGCTATATAACAGAGACATGATTTAAGCTTTACGCATCAGATCTCATTTTCAAAGACAACAATCTCTGAGAGCCAAAATGACTCGTGCATGCATACAGGATTAAGCACTACTAGGGTCTTATTCAATCTGCAAAAATATGAATATGCCTGGCGAAAATAACATTACCCTAAACTTTGGAAGGTTCGGCTCGGCCGGTTAGCTGCATCTCACCCTGATTTAAGCAAATCCTGTATGAATAAAAATAATTTATGGAAAAAAACTGACATGAGAAATAAAGGGAACATATGAAATACCAAAACGAACTACCAAAAGGTTATTGAGTAAAGAAAAATCGTGAGAAGTTGAGTTCTATATGATGGGTGACAAGAAGAAATCAACTGATATTTTCTTCCTCCAAGAGTTTTGCAAACTACAAAGCATGAATTGTTACAGAAACTTTATCTGATACTTGAGAAAATAAAGCCATACACATAATCCAACGAGAAAAAGACAGATCTTATAAAAACAATCAATTAGACAATTACACTTAATCGACCTACTATTTTGGTACAGTCCTGTTTGAAGTTAATCTGCCGGCGAGGTAAGTGCACCAGAAAATATTTATGCTCCCTACTTTCATTTACAATCACTTGACCTTCTTACGCATTCCCATCCGAGATCTTGCATACCTGGATAGCTCATCAAGTCAAAACCTTGAAACAAAATCAACAAATGCAACAAAAGGCTAAAGAAACAACACGAAAGCATACTCCAATCGCATGCCATCGCCTGCTGATGATGAGTACAAAATCGTGCCTTGCAGACTATTTAGTGCCCCGGTTGAACAGGCAGTGTCCTGCCAAAAATCGTTAAAAATGACATGTCATGCTGGATGTTTTAAACAATCACCACAGTTCTTCAAATTCCTCGGTCCAATTTGGAGAAGTGGGATGAAATTAACATTCACAAACGCTTTTACCGCATATAACATAAACCATTACGCTACCTAAAAAAAATTAGGATTAGGCTAATGTTAGCATCTCTTACGGCCATCTATAGGTTTGCTTAGAGTAGATTTACAAGTGAAAAACACACTCACTTTACCACTAAACACAAAGCACCTTGTGTCTTACTAAACTTTCAGCACAAGGCACTTCTGCATTTTGAGAAAGATATTAATTAGTTAAACGACAGAATTCTGTCAAACAAGAAAAAATACGTTCACAACTTCCCATCATAAAAACATTAGTACTTTACGTCTCTCTGTGAATTAGAGAATTTGGTAGGAAAAGCATTTAAAAGAACATGAAATTTAGTACCTGAAAATCAACAAATGCAACTGGTGCCCCATACGTACTCTGCATCTTCAATTTCAAAAACCCAGGGCAACTGACAGAAAAGCCAAAAGCAAATCATATATAAAACATACTTCACGCATGGAGAGAGGATAAATAAACCCTTACCTTGAAAATACTTGAGTTAATTCTTGCTCTGTAACAGTTGGCCCTAAATTAGCCACAAAAAGTGTTGGACATGGGGTAGCATTTTGTGCTGTGGAATTATTCTGTAAGCATAAGAAAGACAATTAACAAACTAAAATTCAAGATCAATTTACCATTCACACTTCATCTACCAAATTATAGGTCTAAAAGTGACTCAAAACTGATGAAGAAAAAGCAATCTTACCAATCTAGATGCTGTCCCATTTGCAGCTCTAGCATCAAAACTCTCATGACTGAAAGATTAAAAAGAAGATAATCCACAATCAGAAAATGTTTGTAGATGCATCAAGGTAATAGCTTAAGAAAGCTAACATTATTCTCCAACTTCAGGGAAAAGGGCATGCAGTATCTGCTTTACTAAGCCCTTGACCTTTCAGGTAGAAAGATGCGACATAAAGAACTTTTTTTAGAATAAATTGAAGAAAAGTGTTAAGAATGATAGAAGCAAACACTTCTAAGTAAAATGTGCTTAAGTAGTGCAGATGACCTTTGTGTAGATGAATAACCAATCGTGTTGTAAGCAGAATTACTCATTCCAGGCAAGTGAACGCTGCCAAAACCTGCTAGTGCGCAAGCGTGCAAAACATGTGCAAAGTGAGCTTTTAGAAGAGTGTGTCCTCCATGTGACTAACCAATTTGGAGTCCAAGTGAGATATAAGAGAAGTATGACATAGATAATATCACGAAAAATGATATTGTAAGAGAGGGAGAAAGAAACAAATATATGTGATAAACAAACAGCTAGATAGTTTAATAAACAGGTAGGCACTAGTTACTAGCTCGCTAGCTAGCAAAAATAGACAAGCATATGGCCAGATAGATTCTAGACAAGCAGACAACAAAACAGATACACAGCTAAAAAGAGAGAGAGAGAGAGAGAGGGAGGTAGAGGCAACTACAGTAAAGACATTGATTGATTAAGAATATTTTCATGCAAGAAGCCCTAGGAGAAAGCTCCAGCAAGCTAAGCAATGGCAACCAATCATCTTACCCGAATCAGGAATGCTCCTAGAGATGGATCCTCTAGCTTTCTTATCTGAGCCAGGCCATTCATCATCTAATTACAGAAATCCACAGGAGCACAAAATGTGGTTTCAGATTAGTTTGGATAAAGTAGTTTAGTAAGTTTAGAATTTATAAGAAAGAATCACAAAAAAAGACCTGCCCTTGAGCGCTTGGATCTGGAATTTGACTTGGCAAGGTCAATATATAAAGATGAACCCTTCTCAAGATCAAACACCATCCCCTGTAAAAATTTCAGAATGCAACATTCTCAGATAATATTGCTATTACATTTCCTTAATTGGCAAACTGTGGGACTTCTGATTTCTTGAAGATTGTTTGATAGACCTGAGTGCATAGACTACTATTCACTCCACACCTTTGGACTTTGGACAAAGCAAAAAAACTTCTTGTAAGCATGAAATAATTGATAGTATTACAAAAATGGAACATAACAGCTAAATCCATAATTTATTCCTGAGTTCCATAAATACTAAAACATTACTGAGAGAACAATGTTCTCTGATCAGACGACTAGTTTTGCTCTATGAGAACCCATAAGAGAACCAAAATATAAGGTTCTTATAACTTTCTTTTCTTGCACAATTTCTAATTGTTATAGAAGCAAGTTGGAGAAGATGGTCTTACATTAAGCGCATGCATTGCTGCTACTGCAGATTGCTGATCCGAGAATACAGCAAAAGCAAAGGGCTGTTAAACACAATAATATCAGACTGAAGCAACTTAAGAGGATAATGGAAAATACATAGGCCAAGGTTTATTTGCAAAATTGGCAAAAGTTTCCCGTGACAATAATAAAATTAATAGCGGATCCTGCTGGTGCCTAGTGAATGAAACTTTTTCCTTTTTCATTCATGCTGAACCAAAACCACCTGCATAGCAGTTGAAGAAACTGGAACACTCTTTTACAACTATACATCTAAATTGTAATGGACTATTGCAATGTTTAAATAGGCTCATCCTAAATTGTTGACAGAATCACAGCCTACTTACTAACATAAGAAACGAGAATTGTATCTTACTCTTCAACATCTATGCCCAGCCTTGCATACTATTTTGATACTTCATTAGTGCTGTATATCAGATGCTTAGAACAATCCCACTATGATTAATGTGTCATTTTAAATTAGTGCAGAATAGCAAAATGAAGGAGGAACCATTTACTTAGCCAGCCAGCGACAAGAAATATGATAACATCAAGATTTACTGAAATGGCATCGTTCAAATTTTCCTATAACATCATGGTCAAAAAAGTTCCATGCTCAAAGGCGGTATGATGTTTCAAGTCCCATCCATTCACAAATGATATGATTCCAACTTTGAAATAGGATATTGGGCCAGAAATGAACAAAAAGTTCTTCCAAGCTTTGCTGCAATCAAACTAGTACAGATCTAGAAAGGTTCTGTTGAACTATGATATTTAGCCCGATGTCGAGGTTTAACCCAAGTTCAAATAATCACGGTTCAGGAATGAGCTTGCATTTGTATTAAACACCATCAAATTTTTACCAAGGCAACCCGGTGATAGCAACCTACGAATGATTACATAATGCCAGGCAACCAATGAAAGAAGAGCATAAGAGGATTCTTCAAGAAATTAATTCGCTAAACAATTCAGCTAAATTTCTCCAAATTTTAGGCCAAGTTGCTTTAAAACTCGAATATAAATAGACCAAAAGAAACAGCTGCAAGCCCCAACCCTACAAAAACGAGCCAAACGAATCGAGATCAGCGCACCTGAGAATTCTGAGACTGGCTGGGGCCACGAAGATGCGAAGACTCGTAACCCGGGAATTCCCGCAATAAATTGTAAATCTCGCGGGGCTTGACATCATCGGGAAGACCTGCAATGAAGAGAGTCCGGACCTCGTCCCGGGAAGAGTGCGAAGCAAAGAGAGACGCGTACGATGAGAGGGGAGGCGGTTGGTGCGGGACGTACGGGTGGTGGAGGAGTTGGTGCTGTGGCGCTGGGACAACAACTTGAGGTGGCGCCGGCGCCGTCGCTCCGGGCGGCGGAGGAGGGGCCTGGTAGTAAGCGTAGTGAGCGGCAGGTTGAGCGTAGTAAGCTGCCATGTCGTCCATTGCGTCTGTTAGGAGTTGTTGGGTTGACAGTGCAGGCTTCAGCTTCGGCCGAATCAGTTCTTGAATGTGTTAGTCGTGTCGGTGTCCCGATGGGCCCGTGAGTCGGATGATTCTGATGGACGACCATAACGCAATATATTATGGTTGCGATCCAATTACAAACAAATAACGAATTTTGACTCCACGATTATGTATCTCAGTGTATACCAAGTACGATATAGTAAAAGAAAAGTATAAACTAGTGTATTTTTATACCTGTGTTTATGTATATATCTATCTTCCCATATAGTAAAATTTAAATATATTATTAGGATCGCTTAAATCTTCGGAAAAAAAAAAAGTTAAACTTGTTACCCGATTCCGTTGCAAATTCTGATCTTTCCTTGAATTCGAATTCATTTGAGACTTCAACTATTTGTTCGGGAAAACACGAAGGTAAAATATTTACATTTTTCGGAGGAGCAACGTCTAACTCAGTCGAATATTCCTTCTCACATTTAGCATAAGATTATTTAGTAATGAGTAAACCAAGCAATAGCACAAAAAATAAATACCACATCATCATACAGCTAAAAGAAACTAGGCGCAACTGAACAACTCTCCTTCAAAGCTGCATCAGAACCAAAACACAAAAAGCTGAGCAACTCTTCCTGAATCCCTGATACCAGAATCAAAATACAAAGACACAAACAAGCGTTACTCCAATCCCGGAGACACCTTTCCTCTAGCGCAGCTGGGCGTGTTACGTGCATAAAAATCAGTTTTAGCAGAGCCATAATTGATGCTTTGCTTGCGGTGGATGTACAGGCCCTGTTAAGTACCCAGGGAAACCTTTGAACATACAACCACACAATAGAGAGACCGGAAAAAGAAAATTCTATCACACATTGTAACTCTTTTTAACCGATACCAATACCATTGAGTCACTAGCTAACTGCATTAAATATATCAACAGCTGTTAATCCAAATCCATGTAAATAAGTGACTACGGTTCACCCATGCAAACTCCAACCAGAGGAACTGCGGGAATTACCAAATACCAACACTCTCTAACAAAAGCAGGTTTTCACATTATACAAGTTGTCGTGGCTACTTTTGCCATGCACAAAGAGTCAATATATAAAGTGAATTTACTAGACAAGAGGTGGATATTGCTTGGCCTGTTGGCGGACCCTTCTCTTATACTCTGCAGCATCCTGCACAAATTCACATTTTTATGTGTTAGAATGTCGAAGATATGAGGGCCTCAGAACAGAATTTGTTCGAGAGATAAGGATCTTATCACAAGGGAATTTGTTAAAGAGTTAGGGACCAACATAGGAATCCTAGAGAGTATGAACCTTTAGAACTGGGACCAATTTTTGCAAGTAAAACCTTCAGCAATTTTACATATATTACTTGTACCTGTTTGCCCTGCTTGGCTCAGTTCTTGTTTCCCACCTAATTAATGCTAACTCTTAGTTTTCTAAACGGTGTTGATAAGTGTTGTGGGTTTATTACATAATTCTTATGTTCTAGTTACCCCATCCCCAGCTTAGATTCCCTAGTGGGTGGATGTCCAGTTCTCACTTCTGAAAAGGATCTTAAATCCTACCCACCCCAAAGAAACACAGTCAGGGTGGGAACAGTTGAAACATTAAAGGGCTTTCATACATATCAAGACCATTATTAAAAAACCAGACAATACAGAGTGAACTGAACCAAACAGGACCTGTGCACAAAACTTTCTGCAGATACTTAGTAAACAGGAAACACATTCAGTTGCTTATTTCCATTTCACTAAAAAGCAGAAACCTATAATAAGAAGGCTTCATCATCCTGTCACCAAAGAAATCCCCCTGGTTCTGTATACATTCATATGCTTGGCCATTGCAAGAGGATCCTCCAACACTGGTTTGACATAATCTAGTTAACATAACAACATTGAGAAGAATAGGGCCAGTCTACCTGGATGAAGAGATGATAACCATCTGTCTGTGCAGGGTCAGCAGGATTTGGTTGGTCCAGCAAATCCTGTATGCCCACAAGAATCTGCTTCACCGTAATGGCTGGTCTCCATCCCTACAAACCACACATACATATGAATAAATTCCACCAGGCAATGGAACAAACAATATATCATATCACATGCACTAGTAGAAAAAAAAAAATCACTTACACTATCCTCGTTGAGAATTGACAGACAGACTGTTCCAGAAGGGTAAACATTTGGATGAAAGAAACCTTGCGGGAATTTACATTTTGGTGGCTTACTGGGATAATCTTCACTGAAATGGAGTGTCAGGGGGAAGTAACCACCTTCCCAATCAGTCTGCAATTAACACATGATATTGAACATTGCAAGCTTCTCACTAGAAGAGTTATTTTGGTCACTGGAACAACATATTATTAGTACTTCATGTGCTAATCAAGGAACAGGTGTAACCAACAGCTAAACCAATAATTGTAAACATTCTGCTCGTGTGCACGAATACAGCAGAAAATGTTCTAACAGAAAGCATACTCCTTCACAGAATTGTATTTGCCTCACTCATTTTACTTTCTGTTTCTCTTCAAATGATGAGGGTAAAGATTTTATTACTTCCAGCCTCTAACATTCAGGCACAATTCAACTTGCAATTCCACAAGGTTAAGGGGGTTAAAGGAAAGCTCTGATTAGGAAAGATTAGCAACACATTCCCTTGACATAATAAGAACCAAACACCATCATTGAGTAAATTTAATGTGTGAATTAAAAAAGGAGAGCCACCTTCTTAGGTTTTACAAATAGAGGACACCGTTATATGGCACAATTCTGTACAAGTCTTCACTAAATTCATCCGGTTCAAAGCAATATATCCGTAACATGAGAAGAAAACAGACAGAGGATCATATTACCATACCCTTTTTCTTGGTTATAATACAAAAGGTAATCCAAAGAGTGTATCTATTAATTTTCCACTGGAATTATCAGCGGTTTATTACAGCACCAACTATAGACCAAACGCCCAACTCAAAACCTCTCTAAATGACTAGAAAAAATATTAGTCAATTTTGACACGTTACTTCTTTCTGAAGAAACGAGACTACCTTGAAAATAAACAAATTATAATAACTTGCTGATAAGAGTAAACAAATTGGAAAGGAAAATATCAAGTCCAGTTACACATTTTCAGAATAAACTGGCAGGAAATAATGTGTTCCTCGCATCAAACCGTCATGTAACACTAGATACCAAAACTATAGAAACCTTTTTAACAACAGATATAGAGGCAGCAGTTAACGCAAACCCTAAACCAAAACGTGTGGATCAAAACATAGGAATAGTTAAGTACACAAGATAGCATTTCCAAACAGAAACGAAGGACGACTTCGTTTTTGGTATTTACTCACCCCAGCTTTACCAGGGATAGTACAATGCCACACCATCAAATTCACCGTTCCATCAGACAGAGTCTCCGGCTTCGCAACAAAACCCTAGATTACAATTAAATAAACAAGTTTAACAAAGCAAATTATATAAATAAAAAAAAACAACGGGAAAATCTATGCAACTAGTTGCATTTAAAAACACCGACTAGAAAAAGAAGACAACAAAAAAAACAGACTAATATCCGATCATTTCGAATCGAGATAGGAGAGAAAGGTGTACGGACATGAGGATGATTCTTACGCCACGCCTTTCGCTCCTCAGCGAGTCGACCACGCGCTATGCCTCCCGACATGTTTCTCTCTGATAATTCTCCTTGTTCCCCCTCCCCCCCTCCTTCTCTCTCTCTCTCTCTCTCTCTCTCTCTCTCTCTCTCTGAATATGATTTGCCTTGTTTTTTAAAAGAGGAAACGAGGGAGACTTCGATTTTCTTTCTGGCTTTTTAAGCAGGGGGACGTTTTGCAGAGGGAGTAGGGATGTACGGTCAGGATTTGATCGCGAAGCAGAAAGGAAAGTGGGGCAGGATATGTTTGTCGGCTCAGTCTTCTTTTTTTTTTTTTTTTTTTAATACTAAAAAATTGGGGTAAGAGAGTCAATGGATTTTGCAGTTTTATATTCCTGCGTCAATTCCACGCTAAACTTCATAAGGACTAATCCTCACGTCACGTGATCCACGCCGTCTCTCTCTCTCTCTCTCTCTCTCTCTCTCTCTCACAGTAAACGCCGTTAACGTTTCAACCCCTTGACTAAAATTTCAAACATGTAATTATTTAAACTCAATTAATTATTTATACATAAATACTATAATTTAGCGATTAAGAGTTTTGTATTTTATTTAAAAATTATAAATTATAAATTTTTTAAAAATATATAACTCATCTCGTAATAAATAAATATATTATAAATTAACAATAATCGTTTTATAATACTTTATTTAATAAAATTATTTATTACTTTAATTTAATAATATTTTAACGAGACTATAATAATTAAATTATATTAAATTTTAATTAAAATAATTATACCATATTAAAAATTTCATACAACAATTTTGTGGTTGAAATTTTGTTGTTTATAAATAATATTATATTGCTTATATGTTAAGCAAGTTACCATATAATTTTATATGTGGGTTAACACAAATGTCTAATATTTTGTTCATAATTTGTTCTTAAAATATGATATCTTAAACTATAATTTTATATAATAAATATATAATAATATGATATACCAGTTTGATTGAAATTTTATTAATTAGTTCATATTTTAATTTAATTACTTATAAGAAATACAATAACAAGTCTCTTTATGCATATTATGGAAAAACTTTATATATTTTGAATCAATTCTTTAAAAAGTAATATATATATATATATATATATACAAAATAAATAAATAAATTTAAAATAGAAAAAGGATAAAATAAGTTTGATGTAGTTTTTTATTACGGTTTTTGTGTTTTAAAAATATTTTTCAACCAAACAAGTAAAATACAAAATATTTATCGTAACGGGTAAAGTTAAAATATATTTTTGATAGGTTTATAAGTAAAAACTATAATATAAAATCGTAAAAAAATTACTTTGACTCTTTTAAAAAATTTACATTTATAATTTCATGAAATAAAAAATTTCTGATTTTTCAAAAAAAAAAAAAAGACATTTTCTATAGTTATTTACACTAAACATTAAATAGTATTTAATTGAAAAATATTTATAGTCAGTAATTATTTTAACAACACTTTTAAAACTCTTATCACGGAGCATGAGTCCAATCCATATCGTATGGTAATAAAATTAATCAGTGCTAAAGCCCG
>NW_019014607.1:678421-694389 GCF_000150535.2 Carica papaya
CTGCACTCTTATTCACCTGGAATAATAATCTGCACTCTTATATATTACAGGAAAGAGATACATTTGTTTGCAATACTAATCTGGACAAGTTTGGACAAAGAACAAATGTTTGGAATAAATGCAACTATTGATTTCACATCCATTGACCAGATCACTCAATATGAATACATTGAACAGTTTGGCCTCCCAAAAATGAATACTGAGGGATCAGTAAGTCTCATTATTTTGCATCACTTGGTTGAAACTAGAAAATTTTGTATTGTTATCATGTACTTATCGATAAGTCAGGACAATAACCAGACACTGGTTTTGACTTTTAGATTAATTATATATAACCCTTAGAAATTGGATAATACCTCAATATTCTTTTTGAACGAACTACTTGGCCAGAAAGCTTGGGGGTTGATACTATCAATATTAATCATGACTAACCCGTTCATGGAATAAAATGATATTGCAACTTGGAATAAGCTATAATGGCTCAACAAAAATAAACCCAATTGAAAAAGAATCAAGCCATTCAAGAAGCTAACATGCAAGAAAAGACAAATGATTCTGTTGACGCATGGATAAAATTCTACAAGCTACCAGCTAAGCGTCGACTTTTAAGCCAATATTCCAACCCATCTACGGATTCTTCACTGCAATTTGCTCTTTTGTTTTTGACACTACTGCATATCAACAATCGGTACAGGAAAATTTTCAATCTGAATCAAATTCAAGCAGAATTAAATTAATATATCCTCAATTTCACCAAGATAACCTCATAAAGACAAAATTCTACAAAAATACTTCATTAGATATCATTTATCCATTCTGCTAATTCATTCATCATGGATAATACTTTTTCGAGAAATTTAAATATATAATTGTAATAATAATTACCAATGATAACACGAATAACCAAGAAATCAAAGGAGAAAAAAAGCAGATAATAATGGTGGGCAGAGATGCACGAAATAGAGGTAGCAAATAGTCAAGAAGTACTTACGTGGTGTAAGAAATTACAAGCAAATCTTTCTGAATTATTCTCTCTCTCGCAACAAGCGTCTAGGTTCAGTCGAAATGAACTTCAGTCACCCGGATGAATCTGGCTAAACTTCACACTGGTACAGCAAAATGAAGAAAGATTACAGCGGATTTTCTCCAAAAAAAAAAAAAAAAGAAAGATTATAGTGGAGCTGAATGGAAACCGGTAATGCTTCATGCTCCAATAGCAGATTCAACATGCGTAATCCCAATGCGTGAAAGTCTGATCTACTAGTTGATTAGACAAATCATGAGGAGCTCTCTTTGTAGGAAGAACTGCTAACTACAGGAGTTCTAACTAAAGGCAGGGATTAGTAAAATGGGCGGGGTCGGGCCGGTTTCAGGGGTATGTCACCGGGCTATGGCTTCCTTGATCAGCGTGGGTATATATATATATATATATATATATACTCACACATATATGCATATATATATACACATAATCTTGCATGTGTATATATGCCCACATTAACCCCAATTATCCAATAATGTTAATTGAAATTTAAACAACACTGTCAATGTGATTTGAAAATTTTTATAGTTTCTTAAAATTAATAATTTAAATTTAATAAATTTGATGGTTTACTTTTCAAATTTAAAAATTTTCTTTAAAAAATACAGATTTTTCTAACAAAAAACTGCTTCAACCGCCGACCAGAGATGCGATCATGGTGTACTCCAACCGCGGAGCAGAGATGCGATCATGGTGTACTCCGGCATGTTCACCACCACGTTATTAGTTAGCAGCGTGACGCCATTTCTCAACTATGCAACCAGTAGAAGCGTACGATTTAACAACATAATATTTAAATGATTCTGCAATTTGAAATAAGAAATAATGGCTCAAAGCTAAACCCCATTGAAAGAGTATCAAGCCATTCAAGAAGCTAACATGCAAGAAGGGACAAATGATTACCTGGATAAACGAATCTTTATAAATCAACATATAAACTAACTCAAGAATGTAGGTCCAGAAAGCAATGTGTATCTTTTTTATAAATGAACATCAAAACAATTTAGGACCAGAAAGCAATGGGTATATATAAATATATGTATATAATTCAGAGTAAGTATGATTATAAGAAATCTTATAAATAAGCCTTGATCTAGGAAACAGTCAGCATAATAGTAGCCAATGACAATGGTTGATGTGCAAAACTGCACTATACTCTTCTTGGCTTGGCTAGCCTCCATTGCCTTGTTTCGAACCATCTGGACCAAGCTGAAGGCGAGGGCTCAACTTCCACCTGGTCCGCGACCCCTACCCATCATCGGAAACCAACATCTCCTCCGCCCAATAGCTCATCAAGCTCTTCACAAACTATCCCTAAACTATGGACCCTTGATGTGTCTCTTCTTTGGCTCAAAACCTTGTGTTGTTGTATCCTCTCCGGAAATGGCTCAAGAAGTTCTTAAAACCCATGAAACTCTTTTCTTGAACCGACCAAACATTGCCAACATCGACTACCTTACATATGGTTCGTCTGATTTAACAAGGGCACCTTATGGACCTTACTGGAAGTTCATGAAAAAGATTTGCATGTCTGAGCTTCTCAACGGTCAAACAGTAGAGCAGTTTCGACCAATTAGACAGGAGGAAGTGAACCGGTTTCTGCAGCAAATATTGAGTAAAGCCAAAGCAGGTGAGACATTTGATGTAAGAACAGGGATTGTGAGGCTGACAAGTAATGTGATTTCAAGGATGGCTTTGACACATAGGTCTTGGTTTGGCAATTACAAGACTGATGAGATGAGGCAATTAGTTGGAGAGATGAATGACCTTGTTGGAAAAGGTAGTTTATTAGATTTGATTTGGTTTCTTAAGAATCTGGATTTGCAGGGATTGCGTAAAAGACTCAAGAATGCTCGTGATCAGTACAACAATGTGATGGAAGGTATTATAAAAGAGTGTGAAGAGGTGAAGAGAAAAAGGAAGGAGTCCAGTAACGGAAATAACCCAAGAAAAGATGTACTTGAAAGCTTGCTTGATATTTATGAAGATTCGAGCTCAGAGATTAAACTGACAAGAGAAAATGTTAAGGCCTTAATAATGGTAAAAGAACATCTTTCATGCACACACATGAATTATAGATCTAGATGCCACTTGGTTTAGCTTCTCATTTATTTCTAGTATCTTAATTCTAATAACTACGATTATGTTTGAGCTATTCCAATTTAAAATCTTCCCATAAAAATATTAAGTGAGGGTAGGAATAGCTCAAATATAAGAAATCATCATGTAATAACAAGTATTAATAGTACAATTAAAAAGTTAGAACTAGGAAGTAGTGAGGAATGCAATGGAAAACGAAGTAGACAGACATGAATAGAGATTCAAGTTAATGTATTAGCCTAAGTAAAACATCATATTCTTCTCATAAGAAGTCACGGGTTTGAATCCGTGTTAAAAAGTTATCGGGGTGACCGACACTTTCCTCTAACAAAAGTTATTGTGGGAGAAAGAAAGTGAACTAGTTGAATCCCCACTGTATTGATTGTTTACAATTTTAGATATATCTTTAGTTTTGCATTTTGAAGTAAATATATCTAACTAATCATGCATAATACTTGCTTTTGAATTTCACAGAACTTGCTTGGGGCAGGAACAGACTCAATTGCCTTTGCAATAGAATGGGCATTTTCAGAACTGATCAACAATCCAGAAGTGATGGAAAAGGCAAGAAAAGAGATTGATTCTGTAGTTGGGAAAACAAGAATTGTAGAGGAAACAGACATTCCTAACCTTCCCTACATTCAAGCAATAGTAAAAGAATCATTAAGGCTGCACCCCACTGGTCCCCTGTTTAGCAGAGAATCAAGCGAGGAATGCACCATCAAATGCTACAAAATTCCAGCAAAAACCAAGCTCATTGTTAATATATGGTCAATTAATAGAGACCCAAACCACTGGGAAAACCCACTGGAGTTTAGGCCAGAGAGATTTATAAATGAAGAATGGAATGAAAAGAAACAGTTCATGGACGTGAGAGGACAGTGTTTTAGTCTATTGCCTTTTGGGGCTGGAAGAAGAAGCTGTCCCGGCTCATTTCTAGCATTACAGGTTATGATGACGACCCTTGGTGCAATGGTTCAGTGCTTTGAATGGAAGGTTAATGGGGATGGTGAGAATGAGACTGTTGACATGGAAGAGGCACCTGGATTATCACTTAAGAGGGTTCACCCCTTAATCTGTGTTCCCGTTGCAAGGCTCAGTCCAATCCCCTTAGTGTGTAGTCAGGCAAACCCAATGTGAATAAAAAGATCCCAAATAAACAAATAAAAATCAACTGTATTCTCAGGTGGTAGATGAATTAAAATCTTCCATTACTTAACGAGAAAACTATCGGCTCGCACTCATATGCAACACTAATCTTACTTTTAGCTATTACACAAAAGATATACATTTGTTTGCAATACTAATCTGGATAAGTTTGGACAAAAGAACAAATATCTGGAATAAGTGCAACTATTGTTTTCACATGCATTGACCAGATCACTCAATATGAATACATTGAAAAGTTTGGCCTCCCTAAAATGAATGCTGAGGGATCGGTAAGTCTCATCATTTCACATCACTCAATATGAAACTAGACAATTTTGTATTATTATCTTGAACTTATCAATAAGTTAGGACAAAAATCAAACACTAGTTTTGACTTTTAGATTAACCCTTGGGCAATTGGATAATATCTCAACATTCTTTTTGAACGAATTACTTGGCCAAAGAGTTTGGGGCTTGATACTGTCAATATTAATCATAACTAAACCTTTCATGGAAGAAAATGGTTTTGCAATTTGGAATGAGCTATAATGGCTCAACAAAAATAAACCCAATTGAAAAGGAATCAAGCCATTCAAGAAGCTAACATGCAAGAAAAGACAAATGACTCTTTTGACGCATGTATCTTACATAAATGGACATCTAAACAACTGAATAAATAAAAATGATTTAGGGCCAGAAAGCAAAGTGTATGTATATATAATACACACATATATGGATATCTATATATAATTCAGAGTAGAGAAGAAAAGACAGAGACAGAAATATATGAGAAATGATGAATTCAATATTTCCTGCAATTATTGTTAGTCGTAAGCCCAGTGCACTGACCAAATTGATATTATTTTACACCGTATGATGTATGTGTGTCTGTGTTTATAAAAGAATTGATGTTAAATAGATATTAATCAATTTCCAATTCAACTACCAAGTGGTCTAAATTTTTACCAGTACATGATAAAACAGCTAGCAATTCAATATTTGGATTTGATTATCACATTGCTTTGACTATCTGTAAGTCTACATATTAAAAAATAATAACTAACTGAAGTAGCAACAGATAAAACCCACAACTCATTTAAGCTCAATCAACCTAAAAATTGAACAGAAATTAGAAAATTGGGAAGACTAACCTTTATTTTACAGATTCATCTGCTCTACTGCAATTTAGCTCCTGATCTTCTAAAGCAATTCAGTCTATGCAGTCTTTTTTTTTAAAAATCATTTTACGATGAATATATAGTCTGCATGATTGATTATAGAACCATTATATAAGCCCTGATTTAGGAAACCGTCAGAACATAATAAGGCACAACATTATCATACACAATGGTTGATGTGCAAAACTGCATCATACTCTTCTTGGTTTGGCTAACCTCCATTGCCTTGTTTCAAACCATTTGGACCAAACTGCAGGCAAGGGCTCATCTTCCACCTGGTCCGCGAACCCTACCCATCATCGGAAACCTCCATCTTCTCCACCCAATAGCTCATTGAGCTCTTCATGAACTATCCTTAACCTACGGATCCTTGATGTCTGTCTTCTTTGGCTCAGAACCTTGTGTTGTTGTCTCCTCCCCAGAAATGGGTTAAGAACTCCTCAAAACCCATGAAACTTGTTTCTTGAACGGACAGAGAACTGCCAACATTGACTACCTTACTTATGATTCATCTGATTTAACAATGGCACCTTATGGACCTTACTGCAAGTTCATGAAAAACTTTGTATGACTGAGCTTCTTAATGGTCGAATAGTAGATCAATTTCGGCCAATTAGACGGGTGGAGATGAACCAGTTTCTGCGGCTGATATTAAACAAAGCTAAAGCAGGTGAGGCATTTGATGTTGGAGCAGTGATTGCCAGGCTGACAAATAATATAATTTCAAGGATGGCTTCGACACAGAGGTGTTCTTGCACCGATGACAAGGCTGATAAGATAAGGAAATTGGTTGGAGAGCTGACTGATCTTGTTGGGAAATGTAGTTTATTAGATTTAATCTGGTTTGTTAAGAATCTGGATCTGCAGGGACTCAAGAATGCTCGTGATAGGTACGACAACATGATGGAAGAAATTATAAAGGAGCATGAAGAGGTAAAGAGAAAAAGCAAGGAGTCTGGCGACGGAAATCGCCCAACAAAAGATATACATGAAAGCTTGCTTGACATTTATGAAGAAGAGAGCTCAGAAATTAAACTGACAAGAGAAAATATTAAGGCCCTTATTATGGTAAAAGAAAATCTTTCATGCACACACATGAATTACGGACTTAGATGCCATTTGGTTTATTTTCTATTTTGTTTCTAACATATTAATTTCAACAAGTACAAGATGATTTTTATCTTTGAATTATTCAGAATTTGAAATCTTCACATAAAAATTCAAACTGAAGGTAGGAATAACTCAAACATAAGTAATCATCATGTAATAACACGTGCTAAAACTAAAATTAAAAAATTAGAACTAGGAACTAGTTAGGAGTAAAATGGAAAATGAACTAAACAGATCAGAATCCTAATACATGTGCACTATAAGTGATTCTCCTACTTAAAACGAAGCGGTAAAACATCATATTCTTTACATAACGAAACCACAGATTTGAATCTGTGTACAGTAGTAATCCATGTTTCCAAATTATCATGGGAATAAAATAGTTTTGCTTGCATTTTGGTAAATGCAGTGACCGACTCTGCCCTCTATCACAAGTTATTACAGGAGAAAGAAGTAAACTAGTTGGATCCCTCGAATGTATCCAATTTTTATTGCAAATATACCTGTAATTTTACATTAGGAAGCTCTAACATCTAACTCATCATGCTTAATTAATACTTTTGAATTTCACAGAACATATTTGGGGCTGGGACAGACTCAACTTCCATCACAATCGAACGGGCATTTTCCGAGCTAATTAACAACCCCAAAGTGATGGAGAAGGCAAGAAAAGACATTGATTCTGTTGTTGGCAAAAGCAGAGTTGTAGAGGAAACAGATATTCCTAACCTTCCTTACATTCAGGCAATAGTAAAAGAATCATTGAGGCTGCACCCCCCTGGCCCCTTAATTAACAAAGTATCAAGTGAGGAATGCATCATCAAATGCTACTAGATTCCAGCAAAAACTAAGCTCATTCTTAATGTGTGGTCACTTGGGAGAGACCCAAACCACTGGGAAAACCCACTGGAGTTTAGGCCAGAGAGATTTATAAATGAAGGATGGAATGAAAAGAAGCAGTTTATGGATGTGAGAGGACAGCATTTTGGTCTCTTGCCATTTGGGACTGGAAGAAGAAGCTGTCCGGGCTCGTTACTGGCATTACAAGTTATTATGACTACCCTTGCTACAATGATTCATTGCTTTGAGCGGAAGGTTAATGGGGGTGGTGAGAATGAGACTGTTGACATGGAAGAAGCACCTGGATTATCTCTTAAGAGGATCCGTCCATTGGTCTGTGCCCCAGTTGCAAGGCTCTATCCAATCCCCTCCGTTTTGAGTCGGCCAAACCCATTGTGAATAAAAATATTTCCAAGAATTAATATGTCCCACTCTCGATCTTACTCCAATAAGTAAATTCAACCCAAATAAAAGTCAGCTGTATATTTTCTTGAGTGGTAGATGTAATAAACTCTTTCATTATTTACACAAGAAAATTATAATTTCGTATTCATATCCAGTGGTAATCAGTGAGTTTAGCTATTATAGGGAAGACATACTTTTGTTTGCATCTGAGAGACGCTGCAACAACAGACTTGTCATTTGGTAGTAATAGGCAGGGATAATTATCTAGCATGAATATTTACTATTAACATAGGTCATATTAGATAGCACATATAAATCAAACATTTACCTCAGTGGATGAGAATCTACGTTAATGCCAGATGAAACATTGGGTAGAGGAATTCAAATTTTTAACCAAAAGTTGGCTATGGGTGAAGGCAGGATAGAACTTCTGGCTAGTTTCATCAAGGGAGCATGGTGCTTACAGCACCAGAAACAAGAGTAACTAAGGGATAGCAATTGGTTAGTATCGACAATATTAATGCATTTTCAACTGTGGCTATGGTTTTTGGATTTGTTTTTGACAAGATTGTAAACTTAGCCAAATGAAATATTAAAACGCCATGGCTGAATTAGACAAAATATGAAAAGAGGAAATAGTCTGAATTAAATAAACAAAAATAAACAACAATTTCGCATGTTCCATAAAATAAATAAATAAATAAATAAAGATAACTTCAGATGTAAAAACATGGTAAAGATATTCTATTGTTGAGGTCAGTATCCAATCACAATATATATTTAAATTTTGGTGGAATCATTACTGGTAATATTTACTTACGAGAATATAGAGCAGGAGATTAAAAGAGAAATAGAATGAGGAAGCATAATCAGAATATTAGTCAATTACAGAGATCATTGTTGTCTCATCTCTATTCTGGAGTTAAATCATTATCACCACCGAAATAATGCCTCAAAATATTTTATGAACATAAACCTGATAAAGAAAAGAAAAAAATAATAATACAAACTAGGAAGAAGTCCTAGCTGCAAAAAATAAACTATCTACTAGGAAAAATCGAGAAAATAATTGTAGGAATTTCCTTTGTTGTTTTGCCTGAAACCAACATCTTTTTTAGTTTTGTACAAACCATCTATGGACCTTTTGATTATGACCAAGCTAATGCATTGACGTGGCCGGCCATACGCGGCAAGTATCAAATGATATGAGAACTAGCAGTTACTTTTACAACAATGGCATCAAAATAAGTGTACAAAAATGTAGACTTGGTTGTATGAGTGTACAGACAAGTTAGGACAAAGAACAAATATCTAGAATAAATGCAACTATTGATTTCACGTACATTGAGCAGATCCTTAAAGGTTCTATTCATGAAGTTCTGTAATTCAACATGGCCGGCCATTGACCCAGTCTTTTGTCGCATTCATCTGTTAGGAATCGATAAAGGCAATTGATCAACAAACATTAAATATTTAGCAACTAATACAAGTCCACAGACTTATTTACAAAATAGTGCTTCATCACGGGAATACAATACATTAAAATACAGGCACAGATAACAATACCGGGTGTATATATGTGATATAATATGTTCCGGTCCTGAAAACTAGGAGACCATTTTAGTGATTGTCACAGGTAGTTTTCACAGAAACGGTAATATAATGTAGCAAAGATTTCAATGCTAGAATTAATTAGTAATCATTAAATGGATTTGTTAAATTAAATTTTATTAACAAGTAGTTTATATGCATATTACGTCCTTTTTGTAACTTCCCAAACCAATGCGGCATTTATTTTATATATAAAGCAAGGGTTTTCTTTACATTAACTGAAACCAGCAGCTTATTGACAATTATTTTACAAAAACTTGAATATGCCAGATTTCCAAGGTTACTTTGTTCTGTTTCTCATTTGGCTAGTTTCCATGATTGCAATGCGAGCAATCTTAACAAAAACCAGGAAAGCATCTTGCCGTCCCCCAAGCCCATTGGCCCTACCTATTATTGGTCACCTTCACTTAATAGGTCCCATTCCTCACCAAGGTCTACACAAGCTCTCGACTCGCTATGGACCTTTAATTCATATCTTTCTCGGCTCTGTCCCTTGTGTTGTGGCTTCCTCAGCAGAAATGGCTAAAGAATTCCTAAAAACCCATGAAGCATCTTTCTCTGATCGTCCGCGTACCATTGCTGTTGACTACCTTACATATGGCTCAGCTGATTTTTCTTTTGCTAATTATGGGCCTTACTGGAAGTTCATGAAGAAAATTTGCATGTCAGAACTTCTTGGTGGCCGAACTCTAGATCAATTCATTCCAGTCAAGCAAGAAGAGATAAGGTGGTTTTTAAGTTTGATGCTTAAGAAGGCAAAAGCAGTTGAGGCACTTGATGTTGGTAAAGAGCTGATAAGACTCACAAATAATGTGATATCCCGAATGACTATGGGACAAACGTGTACCAATGATGATAATGAAACTGAGGAGGTAAAGAAGTTAGTGCAGGCAGTAGCTGAGCTCACTGGGAAATTTAACTTGTCAGATTATATTTGGTTTTGCAAAAATTTAGATTTGCAGGGGTTCAAGAAAAAGCTTAAAGAAGTTCATTACAGGTTTGATACAATGATGGAAAGAATCATGAGGGAACACGAAGAGGCACGGAAAACGAAAAAGCCAATGAATGCAGGGAGTCATAAAGTGAAAGATTTGCTTGACATCTTGCTTCAAATATCAGAAGACGAAAGCTCAGAGATTAAATTGACCAGAGAAAACATAAAGGCTTTTATCCTGGTAAAACTCCCTTCTGAGAAACATTCAGAGTACCAAACATCTCATGCACACACGCAAACACACCCTTCTAGTGCTTTACATGCTACATTCATGCTAAATTGTTTATTTATTTAAAAAAAGTTTCAGATGTGATAAGCTTTTAAATATTATTTTCATGCTTGAAATTAATTAACCATAATAAAATGCGACAGGATGTATTTGCCGCTGGAACAGATACAGCAGCAATTACTGTAGAATGGGCATTAGCAGAGTTAATCAATCACCCAAATATAATGGAGAAAGCACAAGCAGAGATTGATAATGTAGTAGGAAGAAACAGACTAGTAAATGAATCAGACATTGCCAACCTTCCTTACCTGCAAGCTTTAGTGAAGGAAACCCTAAGGCTCCACCCAACAGGCCCAATGATTGTGCGAGAATCAACAGAGGAATGCATCATCAATGGCTACGAGATTCCCGCAAGAACTCAACTGTTCGTCAATGTGTGGGCAATTGGTAGGGATCCAAACCACTGGGAGACGCCACTTGAGTTCCGTCCAGAGAGATTTGTGATAAGTGAAGGAGAAAGAGAAAAGGGGAAGGCAGTGGATGTGAGAGGACAGCATTTTCATATGCTGCCATTTGGGAGTGGAAGAAGACAGTGCCCTGGAATATCACTAGCACTACAGCTTGTACACACAACCCTCGGTGCTATGATTCAGTGCTTTGAATGGAGAGTCAATGGAGGGAATGGGAGTGTTGACATGGAAGAAGGACCAGGAATAACCCTTCCAAGGGCTAATCCCCTAATATGTGTACCAGTCCCAAGGTTTGATCCATTGCCATTTTCCTAATTCATCAGAGAATGAAATTGGGTTTTGAAGTTTCTTTTCGGAAGAAAATTATTAAGTTTCAGTTACTATTTTAAATCCAAAATTAATCATCCATTTTTTCTTCTCTTCGGAGTTATTTCACAAATACTTGTCGTAATAAGAAAGAGAGGAGAACAAGCACACTAGGAGAGCGTCATACAACAGAGAATCGTATGCTGCGTTCGAAAATAATGAATCACTCACGAAAAGAAATTTATTAATTCTCTCCTAATTAGTTGGAACGTAAGTGCGATAATTTACTTTACGAGCGAAATCTCTAATTTAAATTCACGATGACCCAACTGCATAAAAAAAAGAATAAAAGAAATATTTGACTCGTTCATATATGTTTCACTTAATTCGAAGGGATATAATTTAGTTGGTAAAGCTTCACTCGAAATATTTCTTTCGTATAAAAAAAAAAAATTTATTCCGACCCATCAACACTTTAATAATAAGTTAAATACTTAATTATAAAGTTCGTAAAAAAATAGAATTAACACACTTTTCGTGTTCATAGTAATAAAATTTATACTTTTATTTAAAAAGATAATAAAAAAGCATCTATTATAAATGAAAGGTAAAATTAGTTTGTAAAAGAAATTATTGTTTACAACTAAAATCAAAATTAACCTTGTTCAGTGGGAACAGATTTTTTTTTTTTTTTAGGGTAATTCAATAAGTTCCAACCTAAAGAACTAATAAGCATGGGTTTCAAAGTTCAAACTATAATCTTATATGTGTGCATATATATATATATATATATATATTTGTTTGAAATAAAAAGTATAAGTGTATTCCATGAGGATGCCAATCCGTACACTTGGCAGGCCATATGCAGCAAGTATCAAATGCTATTTGGACTAATGTTATTCTGATAAGAAGGAATCAAAGTAAGTACATACAAATGACGAATTGGTCATATAAGGACAAAGGACAAAGAACAAACATGTGGAATAAATCCAGCTATTGATTTAACACACACACACAGCAGATCCTCAAAAGTTGTGTTCATGACTCCTGCAACTCGACACAGCAGGCCATTGGTCCAGTCCTCAGATATCCCATTCATCTGTCAGGAACCCAAAAAGGCAATTATTCCCAAAATAGAAGTATATGTTAAACATTCAGCAAGCAGAAGAAGTCCATGGAGTTACTTACAAAGTAGTGCCTCTCCTACTGAATATAATCCATTAAAATACAGCCAGAACTAGTAAATCCATTGTTGGTATATATATCACACAATATGTTCTGACTCTGAAAACTAGGAGACTATTTGATGCGGAATAAGTATAGATCAGGAACTAGATTTTTTTGTAAATCTAGAATTATTATATCACTTATGAGTTTATTATTATAATTGTAGTAGTATTAGGATCTTATGTATAGTTTAAACTCTTTTTTTTTTCTAGGATTTTGTCAGAAAGAAAGAGAGAAGAGAGAATGAGAGAAAGAGAAACAGAGAGGGAATTCTGATAGAATTATTCTTCTTCTTTCCTTCATTATTACAAACATGGAAAGGTAGCCTTTTATAGGCTATTAAGCAATAAAAGCACTCCAATCAACAGCCAGAATCAGCGGATCATGATGCAGCGATGCCTACAGAAATATTAACCCTAACTCTAATTGAAGCATGCAAAAGACTAATTTATCCCTTTCGTTGTTTTTCTTCTTTACCCTAAATGCCCTGACAGATTTTTTAATTATAGCTAGATTATAAATACCCATGTAAACTCATGTTTGAGATGAAGCTGTGAGTGACTAGAGTTTTCATGAGAGTTTTCTCAACATCTTGGTTGTATCATAATATCATTTCTTAAGAGTGATGTTTAAGACATCCCCACCTCATTTGTAAAGCTTAAGACATAAAGGTGTTACTCCTAGTTATCTTAAGAGTGATGTTTAAGAAATCTCCACCTCACTTGTAAAGCTTACGAGACATAGGTGTTACTCCCCTAGTTATCTTAAGAGGGATGTTTAAGAAATCTCCACCTCACTTGTAAAAGCTTAAGAGATATAAGTGTTACTCCTAGTTATCTTAAGAGTGATGTCTAAAAAATCCCCACCTCACTTATAAAGCTTGAGAATACAGGTCTTACTCCTAGTTATTTTTTGTTCTTGATCCCAATTCTT
Source organism: Carica papaya (assembly GCF_000150535.2). The sequence continues at coordinate 692,016 of NW_019014607.1, forward strand.
AGATGTGACAAATAATAATTCCAAAATTCACACCAAAAAGTGCCTTTGAGGACCTTTTAGGTAGAACCGGAGATGTTTGGTTCGATCCCTAGATGTTCCATAATTAGAGCAACTTACCTTCCCTAAGCTTTGTACTTCGGCATCACCCTCTTAATGCCTATAAACGTCACTGTTTTTCTGTTATTTCTCCGAAGAAAATAAGAAAAAAAGGGAGAGAGAGAGAGTAATGATGCAGAAAGAGAAGACCCTAAAATAAAAAAGAGATATGTATGTAATCGTACTATTTATGTACTACTAGAGTGTTTAATTTATTTAGAAATTATTAACAATAAGTTTATTATCAATATAAATTTATTATTTCTTTTTTATTTAAAAAAAAAATATTATTTTCTATTTATTTAGAATGTTATTTACACCCTGTTTGGATAAATTTTGATGATAATTAATTAATATATGGTAATAACAGTAATTGAATAATAATGACATAAGATGAGGATGATAGTTTTTTTTTACATTTGGATAATTATATATTAATATATGTTAATGACATATTTTTGTTTGAATGATAGAATTGTATGGTTGTATTTTCAGTCAAATTATTAATTTATCTCTACCTATTTATGTAATAGTAAGTGGTATATGAGAAATATATAATAAAAAAAATTTAAATTGTTTACCAATATAATTACATTTGTATCTAAATAAATAATTATTACAAATTAAATTTTTATATTTAATAACATAAATAATAAATTGTGAGGATAAAAATAGAATTAAGTACATTATATGGAGGTATAAAGAGAAAAAAAAATAACATGTCATTCACATACCACTAATTCGGTGGTTTTAAAATTTATCTCAAATTTGTCAATCAGATACCGTTTGTTACCATTGGAAGTTGAAACAAATATGATTTTCTCACATCCGTGAAATACCATATACTAAAATCCTATCATTTACTATTATCCAAACAGAGGTCTAATAGTTTTTACTACAGGTTATTTAATTAGCTTAATTACTACGTGTTATTTATTCTCCTATTATTAATTGGCTTATGTATCTAACTAGAAGATTTTCTACATTGACTTAAGATTTCCTATTTATTATTGTGCTCACTTGCGTATAAATAACTAGTTTAACTTAGTTCTTCATCAATGAGATCTAAGATCTTTAGTTTTCGTTCTTAATAAATTTTCTCCAACCATTGTGCTCAAATTTTTTTTGTCCTACATTAGGCAAGTTTTGCAGAAACAATGTTATAATGTAAGAAAGCTTCCAATACTAGAGGTTCAAAAACAAAAAGCAATGGCTAACAGAATCAGCTAGAATTAAATTTTAATAAGTAGATAATCTGACTGAATGTCATGTCCTTTTCGTAAGTTACCAAACAAATGACCAAGTGGGCTTTGTACTTAGCAGCGCTCTTATTGCCTGAAAAATGAATGTCTTTTTGTTTCACTCCAAAAACGACAGTAGCTTTTTGCAGAAACAATATTATATTTCAGAAACTTCCAATGCTAGAGAGGCCCAGAAACAATTTACAATCACTGAAAGAATCTGTTGAATTAAATTTTAATAACAAATGCGGCTGTCAGCATGTTTGTTCTTTTTTTAAACTTCCCAAACAATTCAATATTTTCCTTAGACACAAGAAGCAGGAGATTCCTTCACACCAACATCAGTCTGAAACCAGCAGCTAATTCACAACTCTGCTACAAAGACTTGAATATGGCAGATTTGCAAGGTTACATTGTTCTATTTCTCATTTTTCTTGTTTCTATAGTTGCAATAAAAACAATCTTAACAAAAACCAGGAATGCGTCGTGCCTTCCACCAAGCCCATTGGCCTTACCTATCATTGGTCACCTTCATTTACTAGGTTCCATTCCTCACCAAGGTCTTCACAAGCTCTCAACTCGCTATGGACCCTTAGTTCGTATCTTTCTTGGCTCCGTCCCTTGTCTTGTTGCTTCCTCCCCAGATATGGCTAAAGAATTGCTCAAAACCCATGAAGCTTCTTTCTCTGCTCGTCCACATACCATTGCTGTTGACTACCTCACATATGGCGGTGCGGATTTTGCTTTTGCTAATTATGGGCCTTACTGGAAGTTCATGAAGAAAATTTGTATGACAGAACTTCTTGGCGGCCCAACTCTAGACCAGTTCCGTCCAGTCAAGCAAGAAGAAATAAGGCGGTTTTTAAGTTTGATGCTTGAGAATGCGAAAGCAAGTGATGCAATTGATGTAGGCAGAGAACTTAATAGGCTCATAAATAATGTAATATCCAGAATGACTATGGGACAAGCATGTTGCAATGGTGATAATGAAGCTGAGGAAGTGAGGAAGTTAGTGCAGGGACTAACTAAACTCATTG
>NW_019014607.1:704957-734092 GCF_000150535.2 Carica papaya
TTTCTGTGACAGTGATATAGTGTGATGTCCTTTACTGGGCTAGTGTAGCTCACTCATTACTTAACCATTTCAGATCAAGAGGACTTGGTTCCCGAGCCCGATCTACAAGAAGACGACGAGTAGTTACTAGATGTTTATTAATTTCTCTTATAGTATTTCATTTCTAGTATTTTTCTTTAGAGGACTTATTTTCGGTATTATTAGTACGTTTAAGTTATTATATAAGGGATATGAACTAGAACCTTTTATTTCACTTCCGCACTTATATTCTTTATATACATTTTCCTTTTAAATTTTTAGGGTCGTTACAGGACGATCATAGGAAGATTCCTCACAATTGACGTTGATATTAACACTGACATTTTCGGGATCCATACTCATGACATCCTTAACTCCAGCTGCATTTGCATTAACATTCATATTCGTTTGTTTTCAAGTGGTACATGCTGTGTCGCTACCAACTCCGTTAATTCTATCTCTTCTAAATATTTCCAATATTTTGTCATAATTTTGAACCCGTTTGTTCTTAAGTTCAGCTGTTTCTAGATTAGCCTATTATAAAATATGATGTTAATAGTTAAACTATATAAAGTATTATAAATATCATATGATTCATTTTTTGATTTACCTCTATTAGTTGTTATCAGACCTCCTTGTTAGCTTCAAATTTTTCAGTTAACGGATTCCATGCAAAATCACTCAACCCATGTTTGAATATGTCATACTATTTTGAGAACTACCTTTTTAAATTTTTAATGCGATTGTGGACTAGCTCTTTTATAATTGACATATTTGGGTAGGCATGCTTAACGATACAATCAATAGCTTGTGTGGTGAATGTTCCACCTGATCTACGACCCAAGCAATGTTGAGAGTAAACTGCTTCTACTAATGCATCATCTGATGCATCAGTCTAGTAGATAATGTTACCCACTCGATTTGCAGAATTATTTCCACTATTCATTTTGTACAACATTGCAATACAAAACTAAGAAATATAAAGTTACCATTAAGAACAAAGAATGCATCAGTCCAGTAGACAAAGTTATCATTGTCAATAAGCAGAACTTTATAGAAATATAAAGCGTGAACAATAGTAGAAAATCTAAAATATAATGTTACTATTAAAACGTTAATGTAATACAGTAATTTCGTATAAAATAAAACAGTTGTAAAGAATACAATTTTTAAGCAGTACAGGTACTATAATAAAGTAATCAATTATTATAAGCAAACCATATATCAGCTACTATCATATCCCTAATAGCTTCTCCCCTTCTTGTTTCCTCATGGTTATCCCTAACACCAAATGGAATAGATTCCTCATGAGAAGCATTTCTAAATTCTTCATCAACACCTCTTAGAAGTTTATCGTTTGAATCCTATTTTTGCAAAAAATTGTGCAAAATACAACATGCAAATACAATGCGATTGACATTCTTCAGCCGATAGTATGGTTCATTAGCGCTTGAAATAATTGAAAAATATTTTTTGAAAACTTCGATGGTACGTTCAATCACATTACATAAAAAAGAATGACAAAGATTAAATAACTCACGAGCATTTAGTAGTGGCTTTCTAGAGTATTCACTCAAGTGATACCGTTCTCTCCTATATGGAGTAATTAATCCACCCTGCAACATAAAGCTAGCATCTACTAGGTAGAACTTATCTGAAAACATTACGTAAAGTTATAAAAAAAAATTTTGAAACCTATACACTACATTTTGAAATTCAAACTTTTTAATCACCTTCTGAAATAATTAAAGAATCATCAAGTCTTGTTAACGTATGTTTTATTACTCTTGAATTTGATGTGGTCCCCTCCCACCTAGCAAGGATGTATTTAAAAGTCAAGTCGAATGCACAAACCCCCAAAACATTTTCTATGGGAAAATCTTTTCTCCCACGGAATCTTAGAGCATCAATTTTGGATACTTTGACACGTACGCGCATTTCGTCGATCGCACCAACACAATCCTAAAATTAATTGATCATTAATTAAACAAAATTATACGTATTTACAAAAATTGAATCAAGCAATTTTAACATATTTACCTTAAAAAATAAAAAGAACATAGGATTATTGTCTATTTTTTATAGCACTCGCGATCCATTAGATTGATTAGGGAATTTATTAGTCAGTTTTATTATAGATCATATAATATTGTGAAAATGGCGACTTGTCGTCTCTCCTAATCATCGAAAATGCTAAGACATAACTCGATTTGTCTGCTTGCGTCTTAATAAATAAAGTATTTTGAGTACTTGTTCCTCTACAGTTACACGAATGATAGGTCTAAATCCACATTTTATAACTAGCAGATGACATAACTTCGTAAATGATTGAGCTATCATCCTAATAATGTGCTGACAGAATTCACTTGATACCAAGCTTTCCATAAGCTTGGCTCGAACTTTCTCACATTCAAGCCTTAATTCATGTACATGACTAAGTTTTCTCATTCTATGAATATAAATTCCTACAAATATCACTAAAACTCCCGCTAACATTGTTATACGTTTCGTATGATCCATATAAAAATGAGTATGAAATATCAAATGAGATCTACTGACAAGGTAATTACCATACAGTAGGATTTTTACATATGAGGAAAGCATTCAAATTCAAACAGTTACTAGTATGAAAAATAAAGGAAAAAATAAAGACAAAGAAAAAAGATTCTAACAATAATGATTTAAGAAATAATCGAGCTAAATTTTAACAGAGCAGAGAAGCAGAACATGAGCCACAATTCTCACATACACAAGAGTTTCCTAAATATGATGTGTGTTATGGTAAAACAACCGTTCCTTTTGCAATAAAACTATATATTAAACCTTTTTGACTCATCTCTGAATTTCAATTTCAAAAACCAAAACTTCAAATTTCTCAACGTAAAATAACAAGTAGTTAAAGAATCAAAAGCAGCAAAGCAGAAATAACCTAGCGATCCAAGACCAATGCCGATAACAAGCAAAACTGTAACACCCCAAGAATCTATTCAAAGGTGTTGTCGCTTCCTGATACTCAACCACGAAATTATACATCATTCAGTGTATGTAAATCAGTCTTTGTCACTACCTCAACAAGTATTCGTGTAATGTAAGTTCTTATCCATATAACTCTGAAAGCTCAACAAGCTATCCATTACACAATTTCAATTTATTTACAACTAAAGGGAACCTAGTGCTAATATCATGGTGTTGTCTGTGTATATATTTCAAAAAATCTGCATCCTAATCAATTGTCCCCTTCCTGTCCCCAAATGGCGTACCCGACCCACATAGCACCAACACAGTCCGAAAACATAAATACACACTCACTACACACACTGTTCATGCCAGAACTTGATCTACAACCACACCAACAGACCCTACCACAACCACAGAATACTCAAAGCACGTCCTCACACAAACCAGCCATTCGTTGGCCACACACCCACACAGATGCCCATAATGGCTTTCCGGAACACCAAATAACAGCCTCTTATAGACACTGACAATCTCATGGCCACACACACACACGAAACTACTAGTTTGGTTTTTAGAATAAGCAACAGCCACTATACACAATCATAGTATGTCTCTGGCCTTTTCTTACGACCTCTTATTAACGGCTATGTCTCTAGCCTCAATTACAACATACATCTACCATCTCTCCCCCCTTTCGGACCATCTATTATCTGGTCCTCTCTGCCAATTGACCATTAGTCAGCTGGTTCAATTCATCATCTCGGCCATACGGTGCACACATCACATCACAACAGAGATGGTCATGCACACATACGTAACTCGTCTATTCAGGCTTCATAAAATAGAACGACACCTAATAACAATCTCCGCTCAAGCTACCATGAAGGAACTGAAACCAATCAAACAAAACACAAACGACGACAAAAAAAAAATGGAAAACACATATCGAGAGAGAAAATAAACTGGAAACAGAAAAAGAAAAGAGAAATAAAGAGAGAAATCGATGTCTGCTAACCTGATCGAACAAGAGAAGCCGAAGATGAAGATGGTTTGTGGTGTACCGCTCTTCAGTGTCGGGTTTAGAAGGAGAAGAAGAATAAACCCTAGAGAAGTAAAAAGAATAATGATAAAATGAAGAGTAATTTAGTAAATAAGAAAAAATCTTAGAGGTATAAGAAGAAAAACTAATCGAACTATCATAAAACCACCAAATCGGTGGTTTAAAAAAATAAAAAAAAATCATGATTTTAAGGACCATGATTCAACCAGTAAAAAATTGTACCATGTGTTTAGAAATACAAACAAATAAAAAAATCATAAAAAAATCATATCATCTTCACTGAACTGTCATCCAAACAGACTCTAATACTTCATGCTCCAATAGCATATTCAACATGTGTAATCCCCATGCATGAAAGTTTGATATACTAGTCGATCAAACAGATCATGAGTAGGTCTATTTGTAGGAAGAACTGCTAACTACAGGAGTTTAGTAATGATGGTATGATTTTTTCATGATTTTTTTTTCTGTTTGTTTATACTTCCAAACACATAGTATGATCTTTTGCTAGTTGAGTTATGGTTCTCAAAACTATAATTTTTTTCATTTTTTCAAACCATCGATTCAGTGGTTTAGGATGGTTTGATAATTTTTTTTCTTTATACTCTTAATATTTTTTATTATTTACAAAATTACCCTTGATTTTAAATCATTTTATCCAGACACTTTTCACTCTTCTTATTTTTCTTCTCTAGGGTTTCTTCTTCTTCTTCTACCCGACACTGATTTAAGAAGAGCCACATACCTCTTCTTCTTCTTCTTTTGTTGTTTATATTTATTTTTACATATTTTATTATATATATACATAAATTTATATATGCATTTATATATTTAGTTATATATAAATACATGTATATAATATTTTAATTATGTATGTGTATATAATATATTTAATTATATCTATATTTAATACCATATTTTTTTAATTTTTTATTTATTATTATATATAATAAATCAGAAGTAAAATAAACAATTTGCTCAAATATATAACTATATCATACTGTCAATTCAAACAAAATAGCTGTCACTACCAGACATTAATAGATCATCATCCAAATATGATTAAATTTAAAGAGTAATAAACCTTATACATATTATACAATAATCAATATTAATGAACTTTACACGTACAATACTCAATATTAATGAACCTTACACATATTATACTATACTTAATATTAATAAACTATTATGCAAATCATCCAATCAAACTCTAAAGATAGGGATTAGTAAAATAGGCTGGCTCGAGCCGGTTTCAGTGGTATGTCATCAGGCTAGGGCTTCCTTGATCAACATGGGTATATATATACACACACACACATATATATATGTTTATACATACACATAATCTTGTATGTGTAGATATACCCACATTAACCCACATCATCAAACAATGTTAATTGAAATTTAAACAACAATGTTGATGTGATTTGAAAATTTTAGCAATTTCTTCAAATTAATAATTTTGATTGTTTATTTTTTAAATTTAATAATTTTCTTCAAAAATACAGATATTTTTTAACAAAAAAAAATTGATTTTATTTGCAAAAAAAAAAAGAACAAATTAAGCAATAAAATTCAAGGCATAAATCACCTTAACTATAGTCTTAAAATAGTAATATCACAGCTAATCATATAATTCTTCAAAATTTTAAATTTAATTTGTATGAGAAAAAAAAATAATTAATAACGGATATGATCCCCCTTTGGTTTGATGCATATAACATATATATATATATATATATATATATATATATAGAGCATATATAAACAATGGATAAAAATAATTAATTAACAATTTAATTATTTCCCTCAGCCACTAGATCCCCATAATTTTCTCCTGCTTTTCCTCTTCCATGGAAATCAGTTCTTTCATTCAACCTTGTTCCTCTGCAACAATCTTTCTTTTTGTCTTCATTACCAAAATCTAAAACTTTCCCAGAAAAGTCAAACATTATTTTCTTCTTCTTCTTGATTTTCTTATCTTTCCATCCTATGAAAAAGAGGAAGATCAGTTAAAAATTCACCCAGGAAGAAAAGAAAGAAAAAAAAAATGGCGGATTCAGAGAGAAATGCTCCTCGTCAGATAGAATGCAGTAATAATTTATTAAATGCTGCCATCAACAGTGGAGCTGGTAAAATCACCGCCGTCGTCGTTTTATCCATTCTAAGCACCGTTTCACATCACTTCCTAAAGCCTTTTGGACAACCTCAAATAACTTCAGACATCGTCGTACGTTCTCTTTCTTCTTCTAACTTTTTCTTAATCTCGTATGAACTATTAACGTTAACTAATCCTAACACAAATCAAGAATTTACATGATTAATCTATGATTACCCCATGATGGATATATATATATATATATGTATATGTTTTCTGTTTCCTGTTTGGTACAGATAGGGTTGATTGTAGGAAACATAGACATGGTACGTGAAATGTTCTCTGGATTATTCATTCAGACACTGAGCAACATAATTGAATTTGGTATGATCTGTCACATGTTCGTGTTGGGTTTAGAAATGGATCCGTACGTTCTGCTTCACCCGCCCACCAGAGATGCGATCATGGCGTACTCCGGCATGTTCACCACCATGTTATTAGCTAGCAGTGTGACGCCATTTCTCAACTATGCTACCAGGAGAAGCGTACAATTCACCTTGGCTCTAGCATGTACAGTCGCCGGTAACGACTCTCCAGTGCTAACTCGATTAATAACAAATCTAAAGATAGGAAAATCCGACATTGGAAAGCTAGGAACATCCGCTGGACTTCACTCCGACATGGTTTCCACAATCTTGTATTGCATAGGTTTCGTTGTTTGTCCGACAGACACGGACTTGCCTGTGAGGGTTCACATCAGAGAGTCTCTGAAAATGACTATTGCGATTTTGATTCAGATAATTTTCACGGCGAAGGCTTCGCCGATTTTGCTGAACTGGGTTAACAATGAGAATCCTGAAGGGAAACCTTTGAAAGGTCCTCACCTTGTCATGTCACTAGGGTTCATGGTGTTGATATGCAGTGTGCTTCATGGTATCATTATAATCCGATCTTGAGTGCGTTCATTGCTGGTTTGTTTTACCGAGTGAAGGGAGGATTTCGAGATGGATTATCAACAAGATTAATCATTTGTTGAGAACTCTTTTCTATCCAATTTTTTTCTTTTGGGTTGGATGGACGACGCATTTGAAAAATTTTGATCCGGGGTGGATGACATGGGCGAGATTCTTTTGTCTTTTGATGATTACAACGGTTGGGAAAGTCCTCGGCACTGTCATCTGTGGGTTGATGCTAGGGTTTCATTGGCCTGAAACTGTTGCTCTTGGTCTGCTCTTGAGTGCAAAAGGCCATTTTCATATCTTCCTGGCTTCTTTCGCAGCTAGGGTAATTAATTCACCATCCTTCTCGCCTTTCCCACTATTTATTTTCTCAACATAATAGTAATATATATATGTGTGTGTGTGTGTGCAGAGAGGGACTGTTAGTAACACAACAGGAACAATAATGGTGTTTGTGGCATTCCTCACCGTCGTTTACACACCATTTGTGGTAATGAACATCATAAAGCGAGCCAGAAAACGGGTACCAACTCACAGGATGGCACTTCAATGGCTCGATCCAACCGACGAACTTCGAATCTTGCTCGGCCTTCATGGACCACATAATGTAGCTTCTGCAATAAACCTCATGGAAATCTCCAGCGGAGAAGTAGAACCCGGAATTGTGTTTTACGCCACAGACATGATTGAACTCACAGACCAAATAGCTTCCACCATGAAGCCAAATGAAGGAACTGATCCCATGATGATAAACGACAAGACAGTGACAGACATGAGAGATGAAATCACAGCTACAATGCAATCTTATGTTGATGAAAATGGCGGTGGGATTACACTCAGAAGAATGTTAGCTCTCTCAACCTTTGGCACCATGGCTCATGACATCTGTGTTTTGGCAGAAGAACTGATGGTTTCCCTCATTATTTTACCTTTCCATAAACGCCAAACAGCAGACGGCGTATTAGACTCCGGCCACCCTGGTTTCAGACACGTGAATCGCAAGGTAATAAATAAAAAATCAAAACTTTGATTTAAACCCATTTGCAGATCGTCCAAATGTTCTTTTTTTTTTTTTTTTTTTACTTTCTCGATATATATGTATGTATACTTACAGGTGCTACGAAATGCGCCGTGCACCGTTGGAATTCTGGTGGACAGAGCATTTGGGTTACTCGACAAAATATCAAGATCCCACGTATCAGTAGAGGTGGCAACCATTTTCATCGGCGGAAAAGATGACAGAGAAGCTCTGGCCTTCGCAGGACACGTGGCACGACACCAGGGAGTTCGACTTACAGTAATCAGATTCCTAATCGAGAAGAGTTCAGATAACGTCCCAAGAAGAATAACCAACAGTAGGGTTAGCGCAGCAGAGGTTGAAGAAGAGATGAAGCTTGACGATGAGTGTTTTGCAGAATTCTACGAGAAACATGTCGCAGGAGGACACGTGGAGTATATGGAGAAATACATGGCGAATTCGAACGATACATTCACGGCACTGCGATCGATTCAAGGGCAATATTCATTCGTGATTGTAGGAAGAGGTGGGAGGGTGAACACAGTGTTGACAGTCGGGTTGAATGACTGGCAGCAGTGCCCGGAATTGGGTCCGATTGGAGATGTATTATCCGGGTCGGATTTTTCCGTAACGACGTCCGTATTGATTATCCAACAACAGAGCACTAGAGGACAAATAGAGGGTTTGGATGATGACTTCTCCGTCATGTAATTAGTTCGGAAAGTTGTATAGGAGTAGGAGATTGTTTGTAGATATAATATAATATATATATATATATGTAGAAATTCTTTTAATCAATTCACAAATTTAGAAAAAAAAAATTAACAAAATTAATTCTTAAAATTTAGTTCTTGGGTATAATTTACTTTTTTATGTTTTATATTTATTTCAAATATATAATTTTTTTAATTTTTAAAAGATAAAATTAAAATAATTTAATAATATTTGAATAAATTAATAATAAAAAATATAAAATAATATAATAATTAATTAATTGAAATACAATGTTATTAAACAAATAATATTTTTTTTTTAAAAAGTAATTATTTAATATATATATATTTTTTTGAGAAAGTTGGATCTTATCCATTCCGTTTTAAATAATTTAATTAAAGATATGGGATGATGAGGTGGAAAGTGGGACCCACTGCCACCGTGTCATTGGCGGTTTTGTTTTTCCACTCTCCGTCTCCACCCCCAACTCCCTCGCCATTTCTCTCTCCATTCGTATATATATATATATATATATATATATATATATATCTGTGCAGGTATTACCGTTTACATTTTTTTGTAGCCACCTCGGTTTTCTCACTGCGTAACAGCGGTTATTTCGTCTTCCTCTCGATCTCATTTTCTTTTTTTAATCTCTTTAACCTAATCTTTTGAATGTTAGGTAGCCATTGTCGTAAATTTTCGTTCCTCTTTAAAAAAAAAAAAAAAGAAACCGAGATGCTCTTAATTGGCTTATCCTATCTTGATTCTACGCTGTTGATTTGACTGTTTGCTTTGCTCAAAATTTTTATTCTGTGGTGATTTGGTCAGATCTAATCTATCTGCTTTCACCCACGCAAAAAATAGCTCTGATTTCTTTCAAACAAGTTTGAGCAAATAATTCATTAGATTTCAAGGTTTTTCCAACTCAAAGTTCTGGTAATATTGTGAATGATAGCATCTGGGTTTCTTTCAAACTAATCCAAGTTTGAGAATTTTCCCGGAAAAATTCTTTTTTGAGGATTTAAATTCGTGGGTTCTTATAAAAATGGTGACCGTCAATCTGGGAATGCTCCATTATGTACTAGACCACATATACGGTGCGTTTATGCACAGAACAAAGTTAAGTCCGCCATTTTTCTCCGGTGGTTGGGGTGGACCGAAGCTGGATCTGCTCGAGAGAATGATCAAGCAGCTCTTCCCTGAAGTTGGTCAGAACTGGCCCCCAACTTTGATTCAACCAATCTGGAGAACTGTTTGGGAGACGAAAACTGCTATACTGAGAGAAGGGGTTTTCAAGACGCCGTGTGATGAGCAGTTGCTCAGAGCATTACCGCCGGAGTCCCACAATGCGCGGGTTGCTTTCCTCGTCCCAAAATGTGTAGCGCCCCATAAGATGGCATGTGTAGTTCATCTTGCAGGTATGAATTTTTTGGGATTTTCTCCGAAGTCTTTGATTAGTGATTCTAATTGTTGCAATGGGCCTCAATGTGAGTAAATTTAATTCTTAGGTGTTTTATATTTTCTCAAAAGTGATTGATTAATGCTTCTAATTGTTGCAATTAGAGAAGTTTTGGGAATTTTACCTGAAAAATTGTCCATGTTCTGGGTTTTGAGTTGGTTGGAACTTTGAATGTAGGATTGTCATTTTGTATTTAGGATTTGGATGTTTAAAGTTGCATTTTTGGATATTCAAACTGATTTCTTCTCCTTGTATGATTATTGTTAGCTTTCTTTTCATGAGTGTTTGATTAGGTTGCCATTTGAATGGTAAAACTAAGAACCTTAGATCTTAATTTACTCGGCTTCGTTTGACGGGATGGATTGTAGTAGAGTGGATATTATAATTTAGCTCTTTCTGAGGTGATGGCTGCTGCTTTCCTGGAAGAAGTCTATTAGAAGTATTGCATCATGGCTACATTTTTCTCTAAGATCTTATTTTTTTGGCATTTTGATTTAGGGCTTATTGTTGGTATAATTATCTTGGAAGTTTTCATTGTACAATTATTGTACTGAATTTGGTTGATGGATTGAATTTTTTGGCAGCATGTGTATCAGACTCTTTTGTTGAGAACTTCTCATCCAGTTAATTTCAATTATTCTCTTATTGTGAATTATGTGTAGGGCATCTTTGCAGTAATGCTATTGCATATTATTTGTGAAACTGTTGCCTCCTTTCTGATATGTTCAAATCGGAATCTTGTTAACATGTGGGATTCGTGATCAATTTTGCCAGGTGATATTTCAGATTTGAAAATTTTCTAGATGCAGTTGGCATTGATACATATAATAGACTTCTATGTGTAATAATTTGAAGACAGGATGTTACTCATATCTAAAGTGAATTTTATCGTGAGTAATTAACCATCAAAGCCGCATTTTGCAGGCACTGGGGACCATACATTTGAGCGCAGGTTACGCCTTGGTGGACCATTGTTAAAGGAAAACATTGCAACAATGGTTCTGGAAAGGTTAGAATTGATTTTTTCTGATCAATTACTTTGTGTGAAGCAGATCAACTGTTTTGCAACGATTGCTTGACTATTTTTTGTGAAGAATAACTTTTTACCTTTTTACTTCTATTGAGTGTACATATGTATGCACAGCCCTTTCTACGGTCAAAGACGTCCTATGCTGCAATACGGTGCAAAACTCCTTTGTGTCAGTGACTTGCTCTTATTAGGGAGAGCAACCATTGAAGAGGCACGTAGTCTTTTGCATTGGCTAGACTCTGAGGCTGGTTTCGGAAAGATAGGTGTTTGTGGGCTTAGCATGGGTAAGAATAACTTAAACCATGTCCTGTCATTTAGGCTGTATGTCATCATAATCACTGCATTAACATTTTGCACTTCAAGGTTGAGTTAATGACTCCACGTAAAACAGAAGTATTAGTCCAAGATTTTCCAACTGTTCGATGAAAGTTCCTTAAGTTTTATAATCTAATTAATCTGATTTCTTAATGTTGATTCTTGAAATCCAGGTGGTGTTCATGCTGCAATGGTTGGATCATTGCACCCAACGCCAGTTGCAACCCTTCCTTTTCTCTCTCCACACTCCGCAGTTGTGGCATTTTGCGAGGGGATACTAAAGCATGGAACTGCATGGGAGGCACTGAGAGAGGAACTTGCAGTACAGAAAGCTGCCATGACGCTTGAGGAGGTGAGAGAACGGATGAGAAATGTCTTGTCTCTCACAGATGTCACACGCTTCCCAATCCCGAAAAATCCCAGTGCTGTAATATTTGTTGCGGCAACTGTAAGTACTACATCCTCCATAACATCGCTCAATGAAGGCTTTTAGATTTTGTTTGGAAATTTCCTACCATTTAACTTATTAAGCGAATGAAACACAATATAACTTGTGTGAAGTGAATAAAATACAATGAGGGCTTTCGGTTTAATCTTATTCTATTCTTATTCCGAGTTATTTTATCTATAGAATTTTGAAGTAGTTTACATATTTGATTAGTAGTTTGATTACTTCTACTTATTTCTTTAATTTCACATTGATGAATTAACATTTTCTCTTGTCCGGGAAGTAATCGCCAGAATACTAAATTTGAAACGAACATGAAATTGACTTAGAAGTAAAATTTTGTTTTCATTCAAATTTTTGTCTCATCTTTTCTGTTTGACAGTAACACTTGGAACCAAACTCAACTTTAAAAAGTCTTGATCCTTACCAGACTTAGTTCAATACCTATTTCTTTTAACCGTGTGTGTAATTTCAGGATGATGGTTACATCCCAAAACACTCGGTATTGGAGCTTCAGAAAGCTTGGCCTGGTTCAGAGGTGAGATGGGTGACCGGCGGACACGTCTCCTCCTTCATTCTTCACAATGGTACCTTTCGCAAGGCAATCGTTGATGGTCTTAACCGATTAGAACGGAAAGAGTCCCCTTTGTGACGCACATCATATACGATGAAACTCGTGACGAGGATACTGCAAATATCTTTACTCTGGGGTAATCTACTTCGCCCTATACCGGAAGACTTGTAAATTTCAATCACAGTTGATATTCTGATAGCTTAACCCCTGATATGAAAGGAAAGATGTGGGGTTTTTGAGCTGTGTGTGAATAATTTAATTTATCACCCCCCCTCTGCTACTAGTCTGTTGTAAATTGACAAGAAGCCGATGAAAATTTGTTCATTTGAAGATGGATTTTTTATACATTCTCTTTGCCTTGATAAGCTTCTTTCTGCCTACTGATACTTGTTCTGGAGCTAGGATTATGCTCTTGTGTATTTCAGTACTAAGAGCTTGAATGATGCAGCTTTTGCATTTTGATAAATAATTTTTTAACTATATGGTAATAGTTAAAGTTATTGATTAAAAGTATTTTAATAAAAATATTATTATTTCTAAAGAGGAAAAGTTTAACAAAATTAATTTTTAAAATTTTAAATATAAATTTTTAGTTAAAGTTAAAATTATTTTTTTTAAAAAATTATAAATTATAAATTATAAATTTATTAAAAATTAAATTTTTATTTTGACTATTGACTATTGATCCTCAACTAACGAACCTCTTTACTGCAACTACATTTTGGCGGTGTCCAAGCTAACGAACTCCTTTTGAAAGCTTAATCCTTACCGCCGAAGATCACCGGCGGGCAGAATTAGGCGAAGCAGATGGTTGTTACCTGCAAATTATCTACCTCGAGATCAACCAAATTCTATCTTGAGAAATTCCTCAAAACCCAGAAAAACCTTTCCAAGCCTCCGCCGAGACTCTGGCCCAGTGATCCGCTGCTTCAATCCCCACCTGCTGATCACCAAGGACTACCCATTCTGAACCTGAACCACCCAATCTTGCATAAACTTGAATCATGCACCACTACTCGAGAATTCAATGAAATACATTCCCAACTCCTCGTCTCCGGCCTTTTTCAGCACCCGCTTGCCGCAAGCCGGGTAATAAAGAAGCTCTGCGCCTCTTTGAGTTTGCTTTCTCATGCTGTTTTGGTTTTTGATTCAATTGAAGAACCTGATTCTTTTCTATGCAATACCATATTAAGGTGTTTTGTAAATTTTAGAGACCCTGTTGGAGGCTTGAGGTTTTATTATGGGAAAATGGTGGCCAAGTGCGTTATACATAACCATTACACTTTTCCTTTATTGGGGAAGATTTGTGGGGAGATTGAGTTAGTGAGAGAAGGAGAAAAGGTTCACATGCGAGCTTTGAAACTTGGGTTTGAGTCAGATTTGTTTGTCAGGAACTCGTTAATTCATATGTATGGTGTTTGTGGGCGGATTTGCGATGCACGCAAAGTGTTTGATGGTGGGCCTATCTTGGATTTAGTTAGTTGGAATTCAATGATTGATGGATATATAAAGAATAGGGAAGTTAGTGCTGCACATGAGCTGTTTGATGAAATGCCTGAGAGAGATGTTTTCAGTTGGAATTGTTTGATTGCAGGTTACGTGGGGATGGGGAATATGGGGATGGCAAGAGGCCTGTTTGAGGAAATGCCAGTTAGAGATATAGTTTCTTGGAATTGTATGATTGATGGTTATGCAAGAATAGGAAATTTGACGTTGGCTCGAGAATATTTTGAGAGGATGCCCATGCGAAATGTGGTTTCTTGGAATACTATTTTGGCGCTTTATGTTAGGTGCAAGTATTACATTGAGTGTTTGAGATTGTTTGAGATGATGGTTGAAGGAGAGATTATGCCGAATGAAGCATCTCTTGTTAGTGTCTTGACAGCATGTTCAAGCTTAGGGAGGCTCGATATGGGCAAATGGGTTCACTCCTATGTTCAAAATAATAGAATCAAATGTGATGTATTACTTTCAACTGCTTTATTGACAATGTATGCAAAATGCGGCGCTATGGATTTGGCTAGAGATGTTTTCAATGATATGCCCGACAAAAATATCGTGTCATGGAATTCTATGATCATGGGATATGGCCTCCACGGGCATGGAGAGAAGGCCTTGCAGATGTTCGTGGAGATGGAAAAGAGAGGCCTGATGCCAAATGATGTTACTTTCATTTGCGTATTATCTGCATGTACTCATGCAGGAATGGTTTTAGAGGGTTGGTGGTACTTTGATCTAATGCATCGAGTCTATAAAATTGAACCAAAGGTGGAGCATTATGGCTGTCTGGTTGATCTCCTTGGCCGGGCTGGTTTGATGAAAGAATCAGAAGAACTAGTAAGGACATCACCCGTGAATGCAGGACCAGCATTGTGGGGTGCTCTTCTTTCTGCTTGCCAGACACACTCGAATTCCGAGCTTGGAAAACTTGTGGCCAAGTATCTGATTGGCTTGGACCCAACAGATATTGGACCCTATGTACTATTATCAAACATATACGCTATGGAAGGTAAATGGGATGATGTAGAAAATGTGAGAAATTTGAT
This sequence comes from Carica papaya, assembly GCF_000150535.2. Next base: position 720,161 of record NW_019014607.1, read on the forward strand.
GAAGGATAAAGGATTATATAAAACAGCAGCATCTATTCTGGTCCAGGTTGGAGAAGTGGGATTGGATTCTTTTTCAGAAATGGGTACACCACATAGGAGAAGAATGTTGTACTCAATGTTGAGTGAGATGGGTGTTGAGCTGAAATTGTCTTGTAAATTCGATAGCTTTTTAAGAGACCAACAAGAATGAATGCTTCAAGGGAGAGTTTAGCGGAGCCTGTTTCTCAAGAGAAAATTTATGGCTTTTTTTCCATGGTGAACCTGTTGAAGCTTAAGAGCATATAGCTATTGCATTTCTCTTAAAAAAAAGGGGAAAAAAGGTGAGGGGGGAAAAAGGGGAACCCTCATGCAGCCAGTTTGAGAACCTACATTTAGAATACGGTGAATTGTGGAAGAGGCATGGTAAGTAATAATTCTTCAAAAATATTTAGATCTCTAAAGATATCATAGCAAGCACAACAACCAACATTATACTGATCGAGATCAATATTGATTATTGCTCGAATGGTAGGGAAGATACATGCACCAGTTGCAGCTGAATTAGGAGATGAAATTTGGGCGATATTCTGCTCTGACAATCAGGGAAATAGACATTGCAAGTTGCAGCCTCTACAAAGAGTCTTCATGAAAACGAACAAAAGGGACTGGAGACAGCCGCTTTTGGATACAAGAGCAGAGAAATGAAGCCAAGGTAAGGTAAGGCAGTTGGTAATACACGAAGCAGATGAGATTATTTCTTCACAATCACCAAATATATGCAGCTGTGATGGAGTTTAATCACAACAGGTCATGATGAAGCCTTAGATGGCTGTCAAATTTTATGTGGATTATTAATATAGAGATGGTGGGTTTTCTGTTATTCAAAGGTGTCTGTTGCAATTTTATGTTAAAAACCAGTAATATACAGTAATCATCTTATATAAATTTCTCAACTTTACATATATCTATGTGTTTACTTTATTATTAATCTAAAGGGTAACAATTGTTTTTAATCCAAGATTTTAAATTCTTAACCTTAACTATTCCTTTAGATCTATTATCTACTTCACTAATAGCATTTTTAGTCTTTTACCTTGTTCCAGCAGGGCCAGGACTCTGAATGGTAAATGGACATAACCCAGATCCAGCGAAACAAAACCGATTGGCCTGTCTAATCTTGGTCCAGCCCAGACATCACAAAAGCCCTGTGAAACTAAAGTAATTCCATGTATTTTTATAAAATTTAGAATGCTCTGGTATTAAGTTATGTAAAAATCTACAAACGAATTCCAATAAATTTTAGAATTCCTTTTCTTCAAAAAGAAAAACATTTCTCTATTTTAAGCCAAAATATACAAGGAGAGTTAGAGAGGCCTTCGCCTTCATTTGCATTTTACATACATTTCAAACTACAAAACAAAAACAACTTTTGGAGACTCAACAGATTACATTACCTTCTACCGGCTGCCTCTGCGCCTGCGCATCAGCAACACTATCATCTTATCAGCATCTATACAAAACAAAAGTATCTTCAAGCCCGAGTATGGTAGCTTCGTGACATTCCCATCTCATGGGATTTACCTTAAGGGGACAGTATCCCAGTTTCATGACCTCCATTGGACAAGCCAAAATAAAAGAAAGAGCATCTTCACAGCCAGATATGTAAAATATGTACAATCAGCACTTCTGGAGCAGTTGATACATTTACAATTGAGCCTCCCTGTAAAAATTAAGCTTATCATTTTGACATAAACATACATGCTAGACCTATTATTTGAATCATTTCCGCATCACTATATAAGATTTGATTGCATCACGCACAGAACAACACATAAGTTGCTCCAAAATGAACAATTGTTGTATTTATATTAAACGAGTAACACATATCCATAGACTAATTTATTCCTAATCTAATTAGGACCAAACTATAATAGGAAATAAAAGGAATTGAACATAAATACTTTATTCACTCCCTCACTCGCAGAAAAAAAAAATCGAGGAATTAGGGGTATTCTTTTGAAAAAAATTGGGAGGAAGTGGAAAAGATAGAGAAATTAGGGTTATAGAGGAATTATGAATTATACCTTCCAAACATATAGAAACAGCTACCCATAGTGTGTCATATTTCTCCATTTATCTTTCAAATCCACCTATACAGAGTAATATAAAATGATAATGTACACTTAACAACTAAAAGGTAGAAAAGGGGTACATAAACAGATGTTTTACCTCAGTTCTCTCTAGGAAAACATCACGGTGAGCATTCAAGATAAATTTCCAATTTCCTTTCCCATACCTTGGTGAAAAAAAAAAAAAAAAGATGTCCTCTAGTTAACAACTTACATAACTAGAATTCAACTCATGCATAGTTCTAAGATAAAAATAAAAGCATACTTTTTAACAGCATTCCGCAAAACATCTTCTTCCTCCAGACTCCATTTTCTTGGTTTCCTTCTCCTAATTATTTTTTCAAGTGCTTGCCTTCTCAGTGGAGAGATAGCCATTCTTTTTGGGCTAGGTAAACGAATTCTATCACCAGGAGTTTCTTCAGAAGAGTTATCCCACTGAAACAAAAAAATAAGAGAAATAAAGCGAAATAGAAATCTGAAAAACTTGTCAACAGATATCAACTGTGAAGCATAGATAGAGAAAATATCAGTTCGCAACAACTCGAAATTAGAGCCTAGAAATCAACACATATTACATAAGACAACATTCAAAATCAATATTTAAGAACTGATATCTACTAAGAATCTTACTGTACTTAATCAATATACTAATATATTAAAAGTGAGGTCTCTCTCTCAAAAAGAATATTGAAAGTAAGGAAAATGACAAACCCTGCTTTCTTTACCTCTCCTGAATGCAAATATACACAGTTTCGGAAAGTAAAAGATTATCTTATATCAACCTGTTCTCTACCAATCAAATCACAGCAATAAAAGCCTCACTTTTGTTCGAATCCCCTTTCATGGACTCTTTCCTCTTCCTTCCATACTATGTCAGGAAATTAAATCTCAATCCTCCAAATTGATGTAGCACAGCAGATTAAGATCTACAGTGACAGAAACATCTTAGGAAAATAAAAGATCTTTCCAATCTACAATTACAAGTCTTGGCCACAACCACAATTACAAAGTTATAAGAACCACAATCATAGGTTTGTTAGGCACTCAATTCAATGAGACAAAACCTATATTTCAATCAAACTGAGGTGCATAATAAGATAGATGTGTCTGGATCTAAAATGTGGAACAAGTAAGGATGCAAAGTAAGATAGGTGCTAAATTTAGGTACAAAGTAGGGTAGGCCAAGTCAGTACATCATTTTGATTCTAAGTTCTGTTGAACCTCACTAAATGGAAAATAATTAATTGGTCATACTATACTTGCTTCACTGGCTCATAAGTAGTCTAAGAAAAACTTCCTCAATCTCATACCTAACTCTTTTTCTTGGGTTATTTGAAAATAAAGAATAAGAGTTTTCTAGAGAACTTGCTCTCCTTTTGAAAAGTTTACAGATCACTGATTCCACACCCCAATATTTTGTTTATCAGGAATCCTATGCCTGATGACAGGGATTATAGGAACCCTGTAGATTTTCTGGTATCTGATCTCTTGTAATTATTGTCTTTGTACACGCCACCCCTTGGTGCCGTTTAATGATATATTCTCCTTCTCTCAAAAAAATTATGCTCTATAGGTTCTTTTTCTATGAGAAGAGATCTAGCACTCAAGTTGTTTTAACTATCACAAGAATAACAATATTCATGTTACAAATGCCTAAGAACTGAATTAATGTATCACATGTTCTTTGAAGAAGACAATCAATATATTTTAAGTTTCAAAGAAAGAAAAAGTTGTTTGATGGACACTTACGCTTCTTTGGAGACCTAATTACATTTTACCCGTAACCAAAAACTGTACATGAAACACAAAGTCCTAAACAGAATTAAAATTTTTATATAGGAAAGTGATTTGTAATAGGAAAAATTCATGGACTTAATATAGCATTTCAGTTGATGACCATATGTTGCCATGTGTTTGGGACCTGATGCTTTGACTTAAGTACTTGAAGATGCAGAGCTACATGTTTCTAGTTGTTTCAAGATCCAATTAAGAGAAGACTTTACATTAGGGATGTTATTAATGAATGAGAAAAATCTACTTAAATATAATCTTTCGTTTGATGACCATATGTTTTCATATGCTTGGCACTAGATGCTTTATATCAAGTCATTGAAGATGCAATTACATGAAGTACACAATGCAATGCAAGTATTATAAACAACTTGCTGCTCAGATTTTAAAGCCAGTGTTGCTGGTACTGCTTCTGTATAAATTTATTAAGTTTTGCTGGTCCAGCCACACTTAAATACAAAATACCTTCTTTTTTTTTTCATTTAATCAATAATGATTTGCATTATCTTGCATGGTAAGTACAGGTCTTCTTATGGTTCAATCAACAACAGCTAATGATTTTAGCTAATTTCTTGAGTAATGTCAACCATGGACTGGTCTAACTTCAAAATCCTTTTTTTGAAATAAAGTGTAGTATAGTATTGATATTAACATAGGTACTAAGGGGGTACCATCCATATACAAAATAATTACATGTCAATCAAATGGTCAATGACCTAACTTCAACAACCTTATGGGATATGAGGTTACTCCATGAAGGAATTTCTAGTAGAATGCTGCAGTTTCCTACTTTTCCAAAAGAAATAAGTGAGCACTTGAAGTCTTTTTTTTTTAAATAAGTACTTGAAGTCTTGAACAAAAATAAGATTCAAAAGCAAAAAAAAAAGTAGATATAGCTTTGCACGGCTAGTGTCGCCTTTTATTCAAATATTTGGACATTTAATTTTCCATAGCACACTTATTTCAAAAAAAGATTTCCATATTACACTGAAACATTGAAAGTCGCTAAGGAAATAAATGCAATAATATCTCAAGGTTCTTTATCATGACAAAGTCTATGGTAGAAGGCTTAGCACTCAAATGCAACATCAATGTAGATATTTCATGAAGTTTAAGTCATGATTTTTTTTTCGAGCCTCAAAAGTCAGCATGCAGTCATGATCCATTTGATATTGATGAAAATTCTTTAAAATATGCAAGTAGGAGGCCAAATCTCATATCTGCTTCAATAGTAAGCATTTGTTGATTTACTCAATATATATAAATTTATGTTCTAGAGGCACACACATGTAAATAAGATAAAATGATATGTAAAATTATTATCTTCTATTATTATTTTTTCTTTATTCTTGCAGGAACCATTCTACTGTTGGTTAATTACTGCATGCATTTACAGATTATCCAACTCTTTTTTTTTTAAATGAAAGAACAGATTATCCAACTCTACCTTGTTAAGTAAAGTTTTCATTATTTGCCTCAAAAAACCATCTCCATTGAGTACAATATTTTTTCTATCATTTTGTTTTAGTTGCTTTTGAATGACGTTTGAAAATTTCCTTCCCTGAAATTCCTTTTTTACTTATGTAGATAAATAACTAGTTGTTTGAGTTTATCTCCGTTCAAGATACATGACTGCAGTGGAGAATGAGATTAATGCCCACGAAATGAGGTTTATTTAAATGCTACTTCTATTAATACTTATACAATGAAAATACAACAAGAAAAATAGTGATGCATAGACTTTCAAAAAATCAAGAAATGGTGGGCTAAGTCTGCAGTAGACAGAAGAGTAAAAGAACAAAATGGAGGCTTGTGGGTGTGAAGCTGAAAGCACAGACAAGAACAGAAGAGATCTTATTCATAAAAAAAAAAGAAATAAAACAGCGGAAAAGACAAATAAGCAGTATAAAATAAGAGCAAATTAAAGTTTCTCACTTTAGCAGTAAGATTCAGCCGTAGGGCCAAAGAATTCTTACATTGTTTAAGGGGATTTTTTTTTTACAGAAACATTGCAGTATTCTGCCATTAGCAAGGAATGGAGGAGAAGAAGTTCATCCAAAATGACTAAAGGACGGTTACAGGTTTTAGACTGATCTGAGTGTAACTTCAATTTCTTTTTCAGGCATAACATTTGAGGACTTTAGATTTATAACTGATTCGTTATTCTAGAACGTAAAGTTTCGCCTCCTGTAAATGGAGTTTATAGAAAATTATTAATTAATTTTTTTTTAAATAAGAAAATTATTAATTTATTATAAATGATAATCATAATTTTTAGGAAAAAGATATTTCCTAATGTTAATAGGGTACTGAAGTGTAACTCACTGAATTGTTTCAATGAACTTAGCAAACCACAGGTTAGTCTCTAGTTCTGAAATATAAACTGAAATGGAATGAGATCAATGCATACCTCATGCACACAGGCAGTGCTATTTCTTGCCATTAAACTGCATTTACGTGCATCATTGTGCCGCGTAGAATTCTGATTTCCACAATTAACCCCCTCGGCTGTCCCAGATGCATTCCGAACAGGTACAACAGTCTCAGTGTTCATGTCTCGCTTGGTCATCTCAGCACTCACAGTTTCAGCTACTTGTAAAGCATCCGGGAGCGGGTCTTTGACGATTGCTTCTAACTCCAATACACTAGTTTGAAGTTCTTCTCGCACTCTATTATACTCAGGAGTTAGAACAGGACTGCATTTACTGACTACTAGCTCTTCATCTGATTCCCCAGTCTCGAATATCTTTGCTCCACGGCATCTCCAATGCCGAGCATGCTTTTGTCTTGACAACTCTTTCACCTTGCAGATTTCTGTATAGAAGGAACAGAAGCAGCATGCATATGTAGTTAGTTATTATAAACTGTAAAGTGATGAAATTAATATTGACAATAATAATCGCAATAAAAATGAGAAGAGTCAATTGTTATTTGTTATGGGCTGAGAATGATTATATCTTGTGGTGTTTAGTTTATTGACAGTTTGATTTGTTAAAGAAATATATGCTTTAATTTTTTCGTTCATATTGTTATATGATTTTGTTATATTGTACTCTTTGTTGTAGCTTTTTTTCCCCATATATCTGGTTGTTAGATTTTATTTCGACTAGATATGGACAACAAAGACAGAAGTACCAGTTTGGAAGACAAAGGGTATCCTCTTAATTTTCATTATATTAATTCTATTTCTGAAAAAAGAAATCTAGTACGGTTAAGAAAAAATATGATTATATAAGCCAAAATAAGATAAGCCTAGTCAAACGGCCATCATATATCAAGAAATCTGTTAAAAAGATCGCACTCCTGCAAGTTATCTTTCTGGTTAACATTTACAAATTGCACAGCGTTCACATTTCAAAACTGCAACAGGGGAAAACTATAACAAACAAAATAAAAGAATTCCACCCATCAAGTCGTCCAAAACCACAATAAGAAGCGAAATTAGACCACAGTCTACTAAAAGAAAGACTTTCTTGATTCTCATATTTGTATGTTACAAGCATTGTTGGATACCAAGAGGCACATGGACCAAAAAAACAACATAATGACAAGAAAAAGACATCCAAGGCCTATCACCTTTTGTGTAAAGCTTCAATGCAATTGAGAAATTGTGTGGCTCACTATGAGAAAAATGAGATATATTCCATAAAAAGTTTCCGAGAAGAATTTAATGGAGGACAGTTATGTAAAAGTGCAGAGAATAAGCATAAAAATAGGGACGAGGATTAGCAGTGCGCAAATTGTGTAAGAGACTAATGAGAGACAAGACAATGTATACACCTTCCTCTCTAGAGCCCCTTTTTGTCCCCTCAGATTTTCCCCCTCCTCCTCCTTCCTCTCCTTCTTTCTCTGTTTTCCTTGTCCCTTCTTCTTCGAGGGCCGTACCAGTCTCTACCACAACTTTAAGATAAGCATATATACATATCCTGTCATCAAACGTCCTCACCTTATATAAATCAAAAACAAAACGAAACCAAAGCTCATACAATACCTTTCCCATTGGCAACAGCTCCTTCACTAACCAACAGCCGAGATACATCTTCGCCGGTCTCTTTACCGTTAAAGTTGTGCGCTTCCGCATGCTCGACCATTTCAGTATCATGCTGAACCACCACATCGGAAAAACCATGCGGTTCCTGCTGAGCATTGTCCGCCCGCGTTCCGTCGCCAGCAACATTAGTCCCCGGTCCTTCCTTCATCTCCGTTATCTTCCTAATCGCCACTTTTTCAAGATACGGAGGACCCATCACCGTAAACGCCTCGGTGACATACTCGCCAACCGAGGTTAAAGCATCGTTCCTGGTATTCCTCTGCGTTAAATGTAAGCACATTTCCTTGTCCCAAGTAGCAGCTTCTACCTCCTCCCTGCACTTGCTCAACTCCTGCGAGCAAACCAGTTCGCTCTTCCCTGAGAGACTCCGAATCCTCTCTCTCCATATCCTGTTTACTGCTTCCTGGTATTTTCGTCTGTTGACCCCACCGCTCACGAGGTATTTCACTGTGCACTCCACCGCCACCGCGCAGTAAGCCCGCTTCATCGAGTCCGTAATTTTGCAATCTTCCTTACTGTCCAGTTCCTCGATCGTCTGGAGGGAGTCGAGGATTGTCTCAGACACCGAACCCTCCGCAATCTCGTCAGAGATCCACCGCAGAACCACGGTTTTCTTTAACCGAGTATTATCCTCTGGAAGTTCGAGACCAGACAAGAGCTTCTTGAGGATATGATCCGCAAGTGGTCGCCTGATAATGTACTCCGCTATCCAACCGGAGATGGTTTTATCCATCTCCGGTTCCATTCCAGTACAAAAAGGAAAACTTGAAGGAAAATTCAGGGCAGAGTTTCTATTAAGAAGCATTCAATTCATGCACCAGTATCCTCATCTCAATAATTCGATTCTCTCGAAAGAATATCAATTAGGGTTTCTGCGAGCCCCCAATATGCCACCCGACTGTTACTGTTCTTTTTTCCCGGTTTACGCCCACGTGGAAATAATCATTTATAAATAATAAAATATTATGTCATTTAAATTAAATATTTATAAATATAAAAAAAAAATGTTAATAATAAAAATTAAAATTTTTATTCAAATATTTTTTTTAATTGTTTTATTAAGTTTTTTTTTTTTTTTTTAATTTCAACCGTTATTTTATCAAATATTTATTACTTACATAATAAAAATACATTAATTAAAAAAGTTCTTAAAAGTCGAAACACAAATCACTTTCAAAGTATGAAACTTTACATAATCCCAACATACATGACTGGAAATGGAAATTATGGAATCATTAAACAAGACTTAACAAAGCTTCCACTAACATCACCAGCTGAAAGTAGAATGGCTAGATTCAAGAAATCAGCTAATCTGCAAGCTTAATCTCAAATTAGTTATAAATAACATATAAACACCCAGTTAATCAAATTGTAAATGCCTAATGCTGCTACAAATCCAACAACATCAATCACCTTCTTTTATACAAAATATCTGCTACTCATTTTTGACAGTAGGAAGTAAAAGCCTAGACCATATGAAAACCGAGGAAAAACAAACAAACAACAAAAATGGCAGGACTTATAATCAGGCGCAGCAACGACCCTTCTTTTGTTCCTGATCCTGTCCCGGAACAATAATCCTTGTCCCCTTAAGAAGGCCGGAATTGCCACTGTGATCTAACTCGCTGTTAGCAGTGAGTGTCTTCTTGCTGATTATTCGGTATATCTCTGTTAGCACTGTCAGGAAAGCGGTTTCAACATTGGTGGCCTCAAGAGCTGATGTTTCCATGAAGACTAGATTCTCTCTCTGGGCGAACTCTTGGGCATCTTCGGTTGGTACTGCTCGAAGACTTCCCAAGTCACACTTGTTACCTATGAGCATGATAACTATGTTCTTATCAGCGTGGCCCCTTAATTCCTCCAGCCATCTTGCCATGTGATCAAATGACTGGCGCTTGGTCATGTCGTAAACTAGCATTGCGCCAACAGCTCCGCGGTAGTATGCACTTGTCACTGCCCTGTACCTGAGGAAAGGTAGAGGAAAACAACTTCAGGGGGATGACCATAACTTGAAATTCAATACACCGACTTATAAGTTATTAGAACTTGATCAAGAAGACTACCAACCAAAAGCTGATTCTGTAGGCTTACACGAGAACACTTTATAACCAACGAATAAAAAGGAAAAGGCTGGTATGATTTAATGCTTTCCAGCCCCACAGTAAATACAAGTTTCAAATTTTTGCACAGATTTGTATGAAAAAGAAGAAAGATAAGCTACTTTGACTTAAATAATACGAATTTCCAGCCTCTAAATATGTAAAACTCGGTTTGTTACCATAACTTCTGTAAGCAAGCTAATATCAACATGCAGAAGAAACAACAGTATATAGTCCATGAATTTCTGCTTTTATGTCCCTAGTAAATTTATCCATAAATTTTCCTCCTTTGTTTTCTTTGTAGTTCCTATTGATGGTATGCCTGTGGCGTGGAGGAGGATGATACCATAGATGGGAAAGTATGATGGTAGCTAGGTTGAAAAGTTTTAATAGACTGGAGTTTAAGGGAAAAAATGGAAATGGAACATTATTTCTTACGTAGTTACACACATTGCACTTGTGATGCAGAGTCTATCGCGCAATTGTTCAGTTATGATATAAATATAGATTTTCAGCTTATTTTTACAGATAATATAATCATACACTACAAGACAAGTCTTAAAGCTTTTGAATCATTCATGAACACAGTCAATGGAACTGAATTCTTTAACGAACATAGGTTTTTCAAATTTCCACTTCAAAATGTAATCTTATTTCAGAGAAAGATAAAATTTGTTAAAGCAGTGAGATAGAATCCCAATGGTGGAATTTTCAGCTATAGTCTTTAAACTGAACGCTTTGATGAACATTGCATTCTTCAAGCTCACTTGGAAATATAATCTTACTTCAGGAAGATGAAGCTTGCTAAAGCAGTGACATATAATCCCAACAATGGAATCCTTTGTCATGAAAAATTATCTAAAAGAAGTTTCTGATAATGCCAAAAGGGTATTTCTTTTGAGACTTAAGTGCATCTCAATTGCATTTTATAAGCAGGAACAGAAGAAGGAGATCAAAAGAAGTATGAATATGAAAAGCTGGAGTCCATAGAAATGCTTAAATGGGCTCCCTTAAACAATACAATTTGTAGAATGCCAGATGAATCCTCTCATCAGCAGGTTGCATGAATAGACCCTCGAGGGTTACATTTAGTCAGTAGAAAACTTCCATTTAGTTGAAAAAAAAATCAAAGCAATAATCAACAGACACTTGAAGATTATAATGAATTGATAGAGAATGATAATGAGCTAAGAACTATACAGAACTAAGATGCCAGCATCATCCATGGTCTAACTCATTTCATAGACAGCCAAATAGGTGTTTGGGTTCAACATTCAATGAAGAGATGAGAAAAACAACCATCAATCATAAAAGAATAACAAGCAATAGGCATTTGAAAAACCAAAATACTTGAAAGAAGTAATCAATTGGGAATAAAGAGTCATTCTAGATGTCTTCACACGACCTTCGTGTCAGTTTAGCTCATCTAAAGTCAAATTATTATTCTTCACAAAGACACACTTTTCTTCTATATTTCTTTCATTCTAAATTCAATGCGCTCCTTTTTCATCATATATCAAATTTAAGATTTTCCTTATCTAAGCATTTGCTTAAGCAACCAATCCAGTATGTTTTCAGAAGTGAATACCTCCATGTTAGTATTTCTACAGAAGGGTATAATTATAAAAATGAGCGCAAGGTAAACAAAATGGTAAAATTTCGAAGGTCCCTCTCTTCAGAAGTAGATAAGCACCTATTAGCTTATATTGAGTTTCCACTTCTGCCAAAGAATAAATCATAACAGAAACTCGGCCACCTGTTGCATCTATTACGAACTATATATGTAACATGAACCCTCTAACTTTATTGCAGTGGTATTTGGCAGCTAGGGTTCCTTGACTATCAAAATCGAGCAGTGACTATTTCCACTAGGCTTAGCAAACTAAACTCTTAACAATGAAAAGCGAGCGGAAAAAAAAAAAGTGTTCAAGGAAATTTTCTCATACAAAATACTTGAACAGAAGTAATCAATTGGGAATAAAGGAAAAGTCATTCTAGATGTCTTAACACAAACTTCGTATCAGTTAGTTTAGCTCATCTAAAGCCAAATTTATTCTTCACCAAGACAAACTTTCCTTCTATATTTCTTTCATTCGAAATTCAATGCGCTCCTTCCTTTTTCATCATATACCAAATTTAAGATTTTCCTCATAAGCAACCGATCCTGTATGTTTCAGAAGCTGACTATCTCCACGTCAATATCTCTCTAGAAGGGTACAATTATAAAAAGTGAGCATAAGGTAAACAAAATGGTAACATTTGGAAGGCCCCTCTTCAGAAGAGGATAAGCACCTATTAGCTTCTATTGAGTCTCCACTTCTGTCAAAGAGTAAATCATAAAATAAACTCGGCCATCTGCTGCAACTGTTGGCGAACAATATATGTAACATCAACTCTATAACATATCAAAACTACGTCACCACAGGGGTGAAATCTAACCTTATTGCAGTGATGTTTGGCAGCTGGGGTTTCTTGCTATCAAAATTAAGCAGTAATTTTTTCCACTGGACTTAGCAAACTAAACTCTGAACAAGAAAAACGGAGCGAAAGAAAAAGAATGTCCTAAGAAATTTTCATTGCTTGTCTTAGAGATCAGCAGATTCCAAACAACATGGTGTCCCTGGGAACCATAAGGCTTATACACATTCATCTCTATATACAATCACGGGCAAGAAAAACAAGGACATGGGTAATGCTAAAAGATTAATCACCCTGTCTCTCTTTTCTCAATCTGTGAGAATTTACAACAAAACTACAAAATAACATCATTTATCATCAATTACAGTCACAAAACAATGAAGAAATAAGTATAAACTCCACTAAGGAATTCATATGTGGATTATCTTTTTACTTTCAGGATCAAGAGCCAACAATTACGCCTCATGTCATACTAACACAAACCCTAATGTAATCAATAAATATCTAATAGGATAAAAAGTGCAGACCTTTCTTGCCCAGCAGTGTCCCAAATTTGTGCCTTCACCGTCTTGTTGTCAATAACCAGAGTTTTGGTCTGAAATTCAACCCCGATAGTGGCTTTCGAATCTATACTAAATTCATTTCTCGCAAACCGCGCAAGGAGCTGAGATTTTCCAACTGCTGAATCGCCAATCAATACAACTTTGAAGACATAATCAATCTTTTGATTATAATCTCCATATAAGTTTGACATTGTCACCACAAATCAGATCCCAATCAAATACTCCTCCGAAACCCAGACAATTCTGAACATAAAGCACTATCAGGCCCTAAAAGGAAGCTACCGAGATCAATCATGTGCATGCATTATGAAGAAACCGGACCAAGAGGTCTACGTTGGTGGAAGTATAGATCAAAGAAGATAATGCGGAGTAGTTAGATTTAATTTGTAATGGTAATCAGGGTAAATTTTCAAAATCAGAAACTTGGAATTACCAGTTAGGGTTCGTTTCAGGAGAAAGGATCAGAAATTTTTGGGCACGAAGGATTTGTTGAAAGGCGTAGAAATTCAGAGAAAGGGAGAGAGAGGAGCCAGGGAAAATTAACGGTCAGTGTGGGACCCGATAACGGCTTTCTTGGTTGGAAACGCTTCTACCGTAAGATCAGTTGACGAGCGGCGGTATGTAATAGATCAGGACCGTCGAACTTCAAGACTTGAATCTTCAAATCAACGATGATATATTTATTCAAGTCTGCTGTTTACTAATTTGTGTTGGAATTATTCGATTCAGTCCGGTTTTAAATATCATTTGGTCCGGTGTTCAGTCTAATTAATATTTTTTTAAATATTAAACTTAAAATAGTAAATATATTATTTAAATTATATAAATTAAATATAAAAATATTATATATATAAATAAAATTTAACTCATTAATTATTAATATAATTATAATACAGAGGTAT
>NW_019014607.1:737525-749310 GCF_000150535.2 Carica papaya
AAGGGTCAGATTTGATTTCAAAGCAGCAGCAAAAGCAAGGAAGATCCTGAGAGAGAGACGGTGTTGATGGCAGTGACAGATAGAGAGAGAGGGAAGAGGGCGATATTTATCTTCTTCTTCTTTTGGGCAGTTGCAGCCAATAGAAAAGTACACAGAGATCTGGGCTCCCCATTTTTGTCTGTGGATCTAAAAAAACTTTTTTTTTTTAATTATTTTAAATTTTCATTAACTTAAATAATCTTATATTTATTTAAATACATAATTATAAATTTATTTTTTCATTTTAAATAAAATTAAAATTAAATATATATTTATAACCCCCAAAATTTTTTAAAATTAATATGATAATATTTTTATTTATAAATAATTTATTTTTTATTTAAATTTTTCTATATAAAAATTATCATTATAAAAATTAATAACTTTATTTTCTTATTTAGTTTATATTTAATTACATCTTTTTGTCTCTTATGTGCGGTAATTATTTTATTAAGTTATTTAAAAGTAATTATTTTAATTATTTTACTTTTAAGAAAAGGTAATTAAGGTGGTGATTAAGGTGGTGATTAAGGTGGTAAACTAATTAATGACCTGTAAAAATCTTTATCTTGATTTTTTTAGATATTTATTTTAAAGAAAAATGCATAATACGATAATAATGTAGGGAAAATAAATTAAAAAAAAAAAAAGCCTGATGGGTAACTTAACGGCGAAGAAAACGGAAGTAACGGCGTTAAACCTAGGGAGTAGTGTACGTCCACAACGGAACAGATACCGTGGATAAGGCATAACCGCACGAGACCAGAAGGTGATTGGTCGGTGGCGATGTATTGACGTCAGCTAGCGTCTAGCGAGCACCCGATTCATGCCGTATCTGATTCCTCCCGTCTCTTTCACCTTTCTCTCTGATGAGATCACATCACGTGCGCCGTCTTTTCAAAAATTTCCAAGTTTCTATTATTATCCCTCGGATTATATTTGCACTTTTTTATTTTATTTTTTTTTCAAAAAAAAATTATATATATATATATTTTTAATATATTAAATGCAAACAAGGGAATAAAATATATATATATATAGGGTATATAAATGAATTAAATTACATTAAAAAATATAAAAATATATATTATACTTTCAAAATTAGGAAGCCTTTTTTCACATTCTAATATTAATATTTTGGTATCATAATTACTTTAATTTTTAATTACTAAAACTCAATAATTTTTTAAAAATTTATTTTGAATATAAAATTTTAAGTACGTTATTTATAATAAAATAATTTGATAATAAATTATTTATTTTAAGTTACGTCTTATTTATTCTGTTTGAAATAATTTAATAAGTTATTCAAATTATATAATTATATATTTTATGTTATTAAGCGCATAATAATTTTTGTTTAAACTAAATTTATAAATATATTTTTTTATTTAAATTTTAATATTTTATTGAATTAAATTTAACATAAAAATTGAAAAAATTAAATTAAAATACGATAATTTTTTATTACGATATCTTATTTATATTAGATTTTAATTTATATAAATAATATTATTATTACTCTTAAAAATATATTTTTTAAAAAGGAATACGAAAAATATTTAATTAATTAAAATCTCATAAATTCCTCTTTGGTGGTCTCCATTTTTCTTTTATTATTTATTTTAGTACTAAAAAGAATTCTTTTTAAAGTAAATAAAATAAAAATAAAAATAAAAATAAGACCGTGTTTGTGTGAAGGATAACTTCGACACGTCACACCGCATTTTCTTCAATTAAGCTATTTATTTATTTTGAGAAGGTAGTAGTCTTATGGGTCCCCCACCCCTCAAGGTTTGTTTTTATTGTTAAAAAATAATTTTAAAAAAAATTAAATTATAAAAGTTTAAAAAGGGTGTCTTTATTTTTTAAAATGGGTCAAAATATTAAAAAAATAAAAAATAAAATTAGTATAAATATTAAAAAATTAATTATTAATTTAAAATTAAAAATGGGGTATAAAAGGGTATTTTATTTTTATAAAATAAGCTTTTTAAAAAAAAGGGTAAGTTGTAGAAGCCCAAAAGGGCTTCCCATTTAAGCAAAAGTTCTATTGAAATGGGGACTTCAGCTTTTGTGGGTTTTGAAGAGAGAGCTTTTTTGTTTGTGCTTTCAAGAGGTGAGTGGGACCTAAAGGAACCCAACAAGACCAATGCCAAGTAACCTCTTTGATTTCCCTTTTGAGGATATAATATACATACATACACACACACACACACACACACATATATATATATATGTATATATTGGAAGTTCCACATTTAGGATTCCTAAAAGATCTTGTGATGATCATATTCCCAATTTACTTTTTGATTTTGATACCCTTTATATTTGTAATTTTTAACATGATTTATTTGAATATTTAAATAAATAAGTAAAAAAAAATTATTTATAGTACAATTTGAATGTATTTTATGCCATAATAATACAAAATACCATATTTAAATAAATTAAAAAATTATTCATAGTACAATTTGAATTTTTTGATGCCATAATATTACAAAATACCATATTTTAAATAAATTAATTTTTTAGCTTATTGGTTCGTATTCGTAGACAAATTTTCGAGTGTAGAAATTAAGTTTAATTAAAAGCATTTAATTTAAATTATAACCAAAGAATTCATGATGAGAAAATTTTGTACTTTTATTTTAAAAAATTATATCATAAACTTAATTCATAATTCGATACGAGTAAACCCGATGAATGATATATATTTTTTCTCGTATTAAATTATAATCGTTTCGATAATAAATTGTACCTAAAAAATGTTCTTAATATTAAAATTTAAAAAATTTGAATATTGAAATTAGTGATGTTATATAAATCCTTATATTATAATTTTTAAATATTATTATTTTTCGGATCTTATTGTATGATAATTAAAATTTTAATTTTTAAATTAATAATTTTAGAAGATTATCTAATTATTTGACTTGAGATTTTATGGGCCTTGTATCATCTTCTACTTAGAGTTTATGGGCCTTGCACCATCTTCTAGTTAGTAATTTCCTCTACAATTAAGTTTATCAAATTACATATATATATATATATGTATATACATGAGTATGTGTGTGTGCATATATATATATATATATCATATATATATGTGTGTGAGTGTATAACGCAAAGGTGGGTGTGATTTGCCATTTGCTGAAGATATAAATTCCAAAACACCCATTACTTTAAGGGTACCAGAGGGACCAAATCAATGCATTCAAGAAGAAAGAATAAATTTATCAAATTACATATCTCAATATGGGGATATATATATATATATATATATGTGTATATACATATGAGTATGTGTGTGTGCATATATATATATATATCATATATATATGTGTGTGTGTGTGTGTATAACGCAAATGTGGGTGTGATTTGCCATTTGCTGAAGATGTAAATTCCAAAACACCCATTACTTTAAGGGTACCAGAGGGAATCAAATCAATGCATTCAAGAAGAAAGAATTTTGCTTACAACAACTTCCAGAAAGCCATACATTTACATCCCAATCAGTTTCTACCTCCACTGATCATTACAAAGATCAAAACACTACAGCATCAGCATTCATCAAGTTAGCAACCAAGAAAACCATTTAAGGAACTCCCAAACTCCGCCTAATCTTATCATTGTAATTTGATTCGATCTAAACTCTCTGATACACTTCTCATCCGTGGACGCAACTCTGGATCCAGTTCCGTGCAGTTTAGAGCAATGTGGAAGACAGCAACAACTTGTTTCTTAGCATAAACTTCTTTCAAAAGTGCTGGATCTATGATCTCAGCCAGCGGCCTTTCCTCCCGGAATACCTTCCTCACAAGACTCTCCAGCTCTTTACCATCATTTTCTGGTCCGGCATCAGGCAGCCGACCAGTCAGAATTTCCATGAGCACAATCCCAAAGGAATACACATCACATTTCTGGGTGAACTTACTACCAGGAACTCGAGCTTCAGGTGCCAAGTAAACATTTGGGGAAGGTGCAAATTTTGATACTACCATGGAGGTTCCAACGTTTGAGTTTTGCTTCTTCGAGACAGGATTATGGAATTTAGGGGTGCCAGAAACTAGACGGTTGAGTCTGAAACCAGAGATGTAAGGCTGGAATTCATCATCCAGTAGGACTTTGGTTGATTTTAAGCTGCCATGGACATATTTTTTAGGACTATATTCGTGTATGTACACTAAACCTCTTGCAGTTCCTTGAGCAATCTGCAACCTTGCTGCCCACGAGAGTGGTGGCAAAGTACTGGAAGGTCCCCCTGCAGTAATCAAACAACAACGAGGGAAACTGGTTTCGAATCAATCATTGAGTATATTGAAACTAAGTGTAAAAACAGCTAAAACAGAAGTTACAAGGCAGAAAATACCAAGAACCATAAAAAAACCTACATGGTTAACTCTTTAACGACAAAATTACTGAACATTTTAACCATGAAATAAATCAAACAGACTTGAGTTTGTTTGGATGGAGGTAGATGGGCAATAGAGTAGAAAGAATCGATTTGTTCAAAATTGAGCGGAGAGAATTGATGTATTCAAAGAATTGGAAATTCTCCTCCTTGGACTAACTCTTACCGGTATTTCTTACAACTCTATTAATGCTATAATTCTCTATTAACTAGAGTGCAAATTAAGCTAGTCTAGTAAAATTATAAAATTAGTATTTTTCTTTGCTTTGACCAACTGGTTCCTTTTTCTCGTCTTTCTCAAGCTACCTCCCGAACATATCCCAAGAGAAAAAAATACAAAATATTCAAAGAACCATACTTCTATCCTCCTTTATAGGCCAAGAAACAAGGAAACCCAAACTGCAAATTCAAATCTTTGCAAGAAAAATAGGATCTATTTACGGTGCTTTTTATCATCAAAACCTACCTTACGTAAAGTAAAATACACGTAGGACTGTTTTAATTCAGTTCTTGTATACTTATAATTGTATCATAAGCTTCATATTGTGAATCAACCCCATTCCCATGTTGACTTTTATGATGATATATCTAGTTCTATTTCGCTAGCTAGGAATCAAAACAACATAACTCGAACTCAAAATGGCATCTAAATATCAAGCAACATTAAAGGGTGACTATTTCGACACGTGATGGACTCACGGGCAGTGAAGATGAACCCAGAAAATGTTAGCAGCGAATGCAGGCTTTGTCACATGTCACATGCAGCCAATGATTATACAATTGCATCAAGAATCATAAAATTCAATTGTCCGTTAGCATGGTGGATTTTTATTCTACTCAAATAAATGCTGGTCCAGGATTTTGTTGGATCAACAGGACCACCAGTAAGTATATGTATTTCAATTCATACATATAACCAGAGGCATAAATGACAGAAAGAGACAAGGAGAAACTTGTCACAGGTGAAAAAGAAACTGAGTTGTAGAGACAAATCACTCAGGACAAACACGGTACTGAAGAAAAATCCAGTCCCTACGGTTCACAGGAACCTCCAAGATATATTTTCTTCAATACACAAAACATATTAAAAGACAATTTAGAATAGAACACGTTCTAGCAGGTTGCTGAAAGTTCAAACAGGTTTTTGGCAGTGGAATATATTCTCTGAGAAGATGGTAGAAAATGATTAAGAAACATTTGTTTGACTATAATAATTAGGCACTAAAACTAAAGTTATTAAGGCTAATCAAACCTAAAAAGATCATTTAACCGTAATTAAGGGTGTGTTTAGCTCAAGTACTTAAATTTTCTTGTGGGGAAAAAAAAAGTTCAAGAATTTTCTAAAAAGGTCAAAACTTTTCTCACTTTCTTGATAAAATATAAATTATGCGAGGAAGAAAATACATATATAAGCAAAAATTTCATATATTTTGATAGAATTTTGAAATATATTATTTCAATTTTACTTGAAATTTATTTAAAATTAATTTTCAACTCTTTTGTTTAAGTTAAATACGAATTAAACCAAAATTTTCAAATAAGTTCTAAAAAAGCAACTCATTTAGTTCTAACCATTAAATCTATAAGATTAATGGGTAAGAACTTATAAATTAATTTAAAATTAATGTTAATTAATTTAAAATTTAAGGTGATTTTATTTTAATTAAATAACAACATATATTTAATAAACTAATTCCCGTGGGAGTAAGCTAAAGCAATAAATGCTCAGAGAGGAAATGTTACCGTGCAGCGCGGAGTACAAGCTTCCATTGCGAATGAAATCGGTAATTAACAACTTCTCATCATCCGCATAGTAATAAGCTCTCAACCGCACGATGTTCGGATGGTGGACCCTACCGATGGTTTCCACTTCATTCTCGAACTCCTTGAACCGCCACGTGGCGTCTCCCTCGCTGAGTCTCCTCACGGCCACAACGGTAGTCGTTGCCACACATGATCCTCTCCCAACAACCACCTTGTACACGATCCCGCTTCTGCTCTTCCCCACGACGTATGCCGACGCTCTCAACAAATCTTCTAATTCCAAATTAAACCCTTCGTCGACCACTACGAATTTACCTTTTTGCCCCTCTTCGTCTACCTCGGCCGCCGTTTCCTTCTGCACTTTTCCGGTTTTGCCCTCGCCGGAAACCCATTTTCTCCGAAACAGCCATACGGAGACCGAAACGGCTCCGATAATCACCGAAACGCCTGATATCAAGGGAACCATAACCGACTCATTTCTCTGTTTCTCGCTTGCTTCACCGGCGTACGGGAAACCAGAGTTAAGGTTTCGGGGATCTTGAGGGTTTTCGGTGGGGATGATACTCGGGTTTTCAGCTTCCGGGCATTGAGTCTGCAACGGGAACCCGCATAGCTCTGGGTTTCCAGCAAATGCAGTAGGTCCCTGGTTCAACAGCGATCCTGCTTGAGGCACTTTACCAGTAAGATTATTGTGCCCGAGATCCAAGCTCAACATGATAGGAAAACGACCATACGACGCCGGAATCTGGCCTGAGAAACTGTTGTACGACAGATTAAGGGTTCCGGTGAGACTTTCCAAGTCAGCTAGGGGCTCCGGGAGAGAGCCGTTGAGTAGATTCGAGGAGAGATCCAAGTGGGTAAGCTTTTTAAGGGCACTGATTTGAGCAGGTATTGGACCGGAGAGAGAGTTGTGAGAGAGATCAAGAGAGAGTAAGTTGGTTGCATTGAAGAGACGAGAAGGAATAAGTTTAGAGAAATTGTTGTGAGCGAGACTGAGTACAATCAGCGAGTCAAGCAGGCCCAGCTCAGAAGGAATATAACCCGTTAAACCTCTGTTGGGGAGAGAGAGGGAGGTGACTCGTCCGTGGGTGCAAGCGATTCCGCGCCAGTGACAGGGGGTGGAGTCGATCTCGGACCAGGACTTGAGCGAGTTTGTGGGATCGGACTCAGTGGCTGCTTTGAGAGCGAGGAGGGAGAGGCCATCTGAGTTGAGAGAGGAAGTAAGAGCAGCGAGGGAGAGGAGAAGCAGTGAAGCAAAAGATAGTGGAATCATTTTGCTGGAAGTTGATAATTTAAATTTCAAAAGGGTAATTGTCTGTCTCTACCGATTCATTGAAAATGGTGTTTGTGTTTTGGGTTAGTAGCCCGTGCAACGAGTAGTTGCAGTGAGCAGAAGAAGAAGAAGGTTGTTTGCTTTGAAGAATGGTGGGGTAATCCCAAGAGGTAAGAGGAAATTTGAATTCTCATGAACAGTCATTAGATTTTTGAAAATACCGACCTGTGTTCTGTATAAGAAAAGTGATAATTAGGGTTCTAATGTATCGCCAAAACCACTCGTTAAAAGCAGAGCTTTTACTTACAAATTCAAACATCTACATACACACAGAACACTAACACTTCCATACATACATACATACATATATGTACAGTGACACTTTGGCACGTGTGACACATGCACGGCCCAGTTATACATATAATAAGCAATTAAATAATTTCAGAATTAAAATTTTCAGAGGATAAAAACTAAATATTAAGAAATTATAATTTTAATAACATATCGTGCCAATGCATTTAATATCTCATTCACCCACGTGGATATATAATATGTACACACACATATATATATGTTTTTTTTTTAAATACTATAAATATATATATATATATAATATATGAATTTCAAAAATTAATATAAATTTTTTTTTTTCCAAAAAGAAATAAATAAAGTGTGACTTTGAACGGGATGATTGCAGTGAGTCAGGAAATAATTGAACCCCGGAGGAAAACATGCTCGGGAGCTTCGCTTGTTTTTTTTTTTTTCAGGTTCCACTAACCGAGGGTATTTTTGTAATTTCATATATTTTATTTTAATTGTTATTTGATATTTTTATAAAAACGAAACGACAAAAGATTCCACATGAAACGACAAAACCAAAAGTAAGAATTTGTAATCCACCAAAGTTGTGACCGATGTGTTGCTTTTTAGGTAATTATAAAGATAATTTATATTTTTAATAAACTATTAAAAAAAAATTAGTTATTCCCCACGTTACTAAAAGAATTATTAAATATTATTTTTAAATATTTATATTAATTATTTTTTTAATTCATTTATTTTTAAAAATAACTAATCCAATAACAAAAATTTTATAAGGAGAGACTAGAGCAGACTATAACGAGACAGAAGATCTTCGTTCTAATTTTAATATTAAAATAATTTTAAAAATTTTCTTAATTTTATCAGTGTCAACAAACGATTCTATTAATCTCTATCCGTTAAATGCAACTGATACCGTTAATGAATTTTGTTACGCGATGGTAAGTTAAATACATAACTACTTCTAATTGAATAAATTTTTACGTTACATACCACGTGACGTCCGATGTGTAAAAATATTGATGTCTAATTTACTGTCATATGGTAAATTTAGTGACATTTATCGAATAAAGAGTGCCATACGTTTTTTAAAATAAAAGATCAAATATTTGAAAATAATACATGGGCCAATATTTAGTATTAGTAGGATCAAAACAAAATATTATGAAATTGAAATTTGGTGGCTCTATGCTTGACATCCAGAGATGAGTGAAAATGGAGGGGGGGGCAGGCACAGCTCAGTGCTGGAGAGCACTCCTGTCTACTGCTGCAAGAAGAAGCTTTCACCAAAAGGCATTTTTTCAAGAATGGTTTCAGCCCCACCTGATAGACACTCTTCATGTTTCACCACCAAGAACACAATGTTCAAACAAACTAGTATCATTTGCAACAGAGAAAGGGGTAATATTTACAATGTATCCTCAGATTCTGGTGCAAGTTTGGATACAGTAAGTGTCTGATTCCATAATTTTTACAGTCAAAGATAATAAAACTGATATAAACTTCGAACAACTACGGGAACAGCATATACTTAAATAAATTCCTTCTACAAGAACCTTTTTAGGGAATCCTCCCTGTAGCCTGCATTTCTCCGTTGCAAATTTGTTTTCAAAGAGTTTAATGCTACTGAAATCTGATTTCATTCGAGCATATGAAGAAAAAGAGACAATGGTGAGATGTCATGTGTGACTTGCACTTCGAAAATAAAAAGAATGCCATGATTTAGGACCAAGATCTTATTATCTCAAAGGCACCGGTTAAGATCCAGTTCTTCATGTGTGAAGGATTCACGAGATACAAATTTTTATATGCATAGAGCTATGCTGTTACTTGTCAAAACATGATGTTAAATTTTTGATTTGGCACCCTTCCTTCCAGGAATCAGAAGTGCATCATAATGGCCAAAACCATGATATAAAACTCTTATTGGATTTTCTTTGCCATATTCCTGGCCATACTCAGCAATGCATATCAGGCCTCCAGCCTTCCTGTCATGCATGTAAACGGTGATTGGCATCCTGCAGTTGTTGGTAACATAACTTACATGAATTTAGTGACAAGAAAAACCATGTTCTTGATAAAAGAGAGATAACAATACAGCAGTTTCGCGTAAGTTGCATTCTAGAAATTTGTTATCCTTAGACATATATTCACAACAGCAATAATATACTATAAGTTAAACACACACAAACGTACGGAGGAGCTGTGGGGTGGGGACTTACTTAAGAACGTGCGAAGCCATGAATAATTCTGGTTCGCCACCCCATACATGCGGCTTCCTTATTTGTGCAACATAAGTGTCAAAATCACCTTCAACAAACCTGAAGATGCAAGGAAACCATCAAATGCATTTAATAACTAAAAGGTAGAAATAAATCTATCTCATTCCAATAAAAAATGACTGTAATGCAGCCTACACCATGATCTGAGTCCAGCATAAAACGAATTGTTATTCTTCTTAAATGGTAATTAGTTTTACTTAAGATGAATTCAATAATCAAAGTTTTCAGAAATGAATCAATTGTTATCTCCATCCATGTGCTCTTCACTATAGAATAAGCATTAGTAAATTGTGATACATATACTTTAAGACTCCCTCCACACCTGATGCCCCAAAGGAAAAAAGTGAAAATAAATGGAGAGAGCTAGAAATCAGCTTATATGATTCACCAACATTTATCCCAATACTTTTTCAAATCTTAAAATAATAATATATAAAATATATAATTGTTCTGGAACTAGGGATGCAGATCATTAGCAATCAAAATGCAGAGAAACTGTGAATGTCCTCGTTGCTTGAATGTTACACTTAGCCCAGAAGACTCACCATTCTGTCTCTTCCCTTCTTTTGATAAACTCATCTGCAACCTGACAAATTTAGCAGACCAGAACAAATCAGGACGTCTTTGAGTTATAATTATTGGAAACAATACAAATTGCATTATACATTTAGAAAAATCAATCAGCTTGATTTGTTTAGGAGTTGTGTAAACGAAGTCAGTTCACATGCATAAATAGTCAACATCCTGAGACACCAGAATTTCTTTCTGAAGAAAAACAGATTAAAAAGAATTGAATGAAACTAAGTCATGAAACCAAAGCCTACCACCATGCTTCTTAACAGGAGAAATGAAACACAAACACAGTTGCGGTAATACCAAGAAGAAAATACACAGGAAACATACTCTAGCCCGTAAATTATCTGCTAACTGTCGCTGAAGGCACTCATTTGGAGCTGGTTCCCCAGATTTTAAGCAGGCCCCATGAGCCACAGAACGAAACAAACATCTTCCATCTCCAGGTATTCCTGCAGTATATGCAATAGTCAAGCTCAAACATCCAATCTCTATGAAACAATATGCACAAATAGTTCACCGACAGTAACAGCATCCATATTTCTATTTACCATAAGCAAAAATCACAAAGATAACTAGCAACATGCTGCCTACCGATGATAGAATAGTCAGTGTATACTTGCTTCCCATGGAACAATTTAACATTAGACGAATCCTCTTCATCTTCCTTATCCTCCTCCTTAGCTGCTTCTGCATGCACTGGTTCAGAACTTGAATAGCAAACCAGCAAGCTAAAAAGTAAGCCAGCGGAAGCGCACCCTTTCGGCCAGGATACAATTCCCACATCACACTTGATTTTAGGGACCATTCCTTGTTTTGGAACCAAGAGCCTCATCTTCGTACGTTGGCACACAAAAGAAATATCAATTTGCCCCTTTTGTGATCCTCCAGCACTAATTGATCTACTAACTATAAAAGATGACGGATTGTTCCTACGCTTCGAGAAGCAAGAACCGAAACAGCTCCCATGGGATGCTCGAAAGCCAATAACAGACGGACTAGAGAATCTACCAGATAAAGACAGGCCAGAATAATTTCCCTTCGGATGTCCAGAGGACAAACAGTAACAATAAGAATTGGATGATCCACGGGACACAATACCACAGAGATGGCTGCCCA
>NW_019014607.1:785680-798184 GCF_000150535.2 Carica papaya
AATTTTCAAATAGACTGCAATTATTTTCATCGCTACAACAAGATATTAGTAGATATAATTAAATTAATCTAAAGTTTCGGATCAAATTTATCGAAAAACGTGCGTATAAAGCTTAATTAGATTTAGAGCCAAGTTAAGGACTTATCAATATCACCAACGAAATTTAAATTTGTAATTTTTAAATATAATGCAATTATTTTGATCGTTATAACGAGATTTTAATCGATATAATTAAATTAATTTAGGGTTCCGGATCAAATTTAACAAAGGGCTTATCGATAGAGCTTAATGGGTTAATTAGGTTTAGAGCCTAATTAAGGGCTTATCAAATTGACCCGTGCATTGATTATGGGTCGGGCTAGGCTGAGCCCATGACCCGGATACCCTTTTAGCTTATGGAGTGGACCACCATTTTTATGGCTCAACAGAATATTCTCGGCTGTCTTTTTTCTTAGCTTATAGTAAAAGCAATTTAATTGAAATTTCACAATTTAAATTATTAATTACATAATTATTTATATTACCCTTTTTAATACATAACTATTAGTTTAATATGTAACATAATTTAATATAAAGTAAAATTTCATCTCAACTAAAAATTAATATTAATTTTTCAACTTAAAGAAACGTCAAAACATATTTTTACCCGAATTCGCGGATTAATTCGGTAGCAAAACTCTAAATATGTTTTACTTAAACGGGTAACAAAACTCTAAATATAGTTTAGCGGAATTCATATATTAAACGAATAATAAGACCTTATTAGGGTTCGTATTTGTTCCCCATCTCTCGTGGGTTTTCATTATGATTCTTCAAGATTTTAATTTCCTTCATTAATTTATTGCAAAATCTTAGTCAATAAATATATCGTCGTGCACATTTTGAATTAAAAGATACTCATGATATCTTCAGTTAATAATTGTTAAAAATCATTCGAAACTTAAACACGATAATGAAATTTCACCGATATAGAGAAGCCAACATTCAACTACCAGTCGGTACATTTATTATATTCGCGATTAACATGTTGGATATGGACTTGTTAATTCTGCAGTAGCAAGTGTTTGATCGTACGAACGAATGCGTCACACGCATTATTAATGTAATATTCTGTAGTGAGTAACTGCACCGTCAGAGTACTATCTATTTTCAGAATGATACTACGAAAATCGGCATTCCGAGCTGAGTTAAAAGACCATCCAACCCTTGTAACTTTATATCTTTTAACTTAAAATATTATTTTATACAGTGTATATATTTATCTTTGTAAAATAAAATATATGTGTATATATATATATATATATATATAAAGGGGAAAAATGTGGCGTATAAATGCAGGAAGGAAAATAAAGGGGTCATATTCTGGGGTTAAAAAATTGTGTCGGGCCTTGTGTTTCGGGGGGCGGTCCCCGCCCTACGTGAGGTATACTGGACACAGTAACTTGGGCCCCACGTCTCCTTCCAGTACGTGTTTCAATTTTAATATTTTTTTAAATAAATTAAAATAATTATAATTATAATTATATTATATATATTGTCCATTAAGATTATAAAATTAATCCGATTATACATAATAATTATTTATTTAAAATTTAAAATATAAACATAGGATTTAATTTTTAATTAATTATAATTATATATTTTATAATTAGAATTTGTATACAATGCAAAATAAATATTTAATTACTAAAAAAAGGAATGATGAAATTGCATAATTTAATTCAAATTGTATTTTGTTAAATTTGGTTGGATATTTGCTTAAAAAAGTTATTTTATTTAATTAATTATTTGCAGATACTAAAGTTTTATAATTTTTTTAAATATTTTATCTTATCTTATTTTAAATATAATTACACATTAATTTTTAAACAGTACGTATTTATAAATAAATAAATAAATAGGATCATAATTACTTAACTAATTATTTATTTATTTATTTTATGCTAAAGCGACTTTAATAAATAATCGAATTAAAACATTTAAATTAAGAGCATCGTGAACGAAAAAATATTTCGAAAAATTGAAACGAGTGTAGGTCCGGAGATTTTCGAATAAGTCGACCTTTCGAACTGATGCTGAATCCACAGGTAGGTAAGAGAGAATTTGGCGAACTAAAACATATTAGTAACAAAAAATAAAAGAGATTCCTCTAACAGTAACGAGTGAAATATAAACAGTCTAAAATATAAAAACGAGATTGTAAGAGAGCAACAAAAGGATCGTGTTGCTAGAGGAATTGATAGATTATTACACTTTAGATATTTAAAAGAGGTTGAACTCCTTACTTCTATGGTAAAATTTATTTTTTCTCGGTCTATAAAAATAAAATATACGACTAGTGTCAACAGTTAACTACGAAATAAAAAATTCACCGAACTAAGATCACGGACTAAAATAGTAATGAAATATAAAATATTAATTAAAACTTAAACGAGTCAATTTTAATTTTAATATACCAATCAACTTGTCGTTAAAAAAAAAAAAAAGATGACACAAGAACTAATTATTTTATTAATAATGAAATGATTAAAATTTTGACTAAATTAAAGCTTTAATTTAATAATTAAAAATAAAAATATTATTTTATAAGGGAATATTCCACATAAAAATCATAATTAGCCCTTTAAACTAAATCAACATATATATATATATATTATAATAAGATAAAATTAACTTTTAAATAAAAATGGAGCACACTCCAAACTCAAAATTTATAATTTTTTAATAAATATATATATAATTAGTATAATGTAATATAAAATTTTATAAAATTAATTTTTATTATTTTTATAATTAAATTAAATATAAATTTTATATATAAATCATGTATACATACAGTGAGAAAATCAAGTTGATAGAGGACAGTTTTTGTGAAAAACAAACACTCCCCCTCCCCTCCCCCCCGTTCCGGTACAATATTTTGTACACTAACGTACTAAAAAAATAAGAGGAAAAAGAGGGTCCCGTTCCGAGTTCTTTATTTTCTTCTCTCAAACCCGACGAACTGTACAGCTAGAACCGTACACGCCGAGCCCCATTTGCTCACAGAATTTCTCTTATAATTAAGCCAGACACCCTTGCGGCAACGTTGCTTTCTCTCTACTTCAAATGGTTGATGACAAATCTCTGTGCGCGGAAATGAGATAAGAGGGAGAGAGAGAGTTAAACAACACAGAAAACGGAGGAAACCCATGCAGATTGACCGCCATTGAAGGACCTTATTATTGTTTACACGAACAAACACACTTTACTTTCCGCAAACAAACAAAAGAAACGACCATCTTTATCTGTCTTCACTACCCTAAATTTTCCCACTTTGTTTTCACTAACTGTGAAGAACTCGAGTAGGGGTTTGAGTTTTTTTTTTTTTTTTTTTTTTGTCTTTTCTAATTGTTGGTCGAAATTGGCGCTGCTCCAGGTGAATTTCGATTGAGTTAACCGAGTGGGTGCGATTTTTTCTTGCTAAATCGAAGTGGGTTTGGTCCATTTTAGCTCGATTTGGTGCCGTCTATGGACCTAATTGGAGGAATCATTGCTAGATCCAGCCCCAGGGAACCCGAACCAGATGAGACTGTGCTTGATTCCTTGCAATTCAACGAAGAGATACACCGAATGATGGCCGCACCGCCTGAGAATGGAAGTTCCTTTACGGCGCTTCTCGAGTTGCCGGCGACACAGGCCATGGAGCTTCTCCACTCGTCCGATTCTGGAAACTCTCCGGCGCCACGTGCCGGAGACGACGATCTCAAACATAGCTTTCAATCATTCGATGGGACCATGAATTTCCCTTCCAATACTGCTCTCATCGAGCGCGCGGCGAGGTTCTCGCTCTTCGCTGGAGAGCACATCAGCAACAACTCCCCGGAAACGAGCTCGGTTCCGTCTAACTCCAGCGGGAATCTGGAGAGAGTTAAGAGCGAGCCCGCGGAGACCGAGTCTTCACAGCCGTTGGTTTCTGATCCCGCGGCGGAGAACCAGAGCCACAACCAGAACCAGAGGTCGGCGGTGAAGAGGAAAGAGCGAGAAAAGAAAGTGGTACATAATTGCGCTTTGTTGGATTTTCCATTATTAGTAAATGGGTTCATTTTCAGCTAATTAATTGCGGATTAAATGTTAATCAACACTCTTCTTTGCTGAATTTTTTAGGCCAAAGGCTCAGCGAAGAAGACCAAAAGTGCTGCAAACGACAGCTCTGAAGATGCTGAGAAACTCCCTTACGTCCATGTTCGGGTTCGTCGTGGTCAAGCTACGGATAGCCATAGTTTGGCAGAGAGAGTAATTCTAATCCCATGATTAAGAACTTAATTAGTCATTTCAATGATTAACAAGACCCTTTTTCTTTTACAGTACTAATTTATCTTACTTCTGGGTCCTCGCAGGCAAGGAGAGAGAAAATTAATGCTCGTATGAAGCTGCTGCAAGAGCTGGTCCCCGGCTGCAATAAGGTTATTTAGTGTTGCTGCTTATGATGTTTTGTTTTTTTTTAATTAATTGGTTGGTTAATCATTTGATTGTGATTTGGGATTAAATCAGAACATTTTCCTAAATGGTCCTCCAAAAAAGTGGATTATATCTGTAGATTATGTGCTATAATAACGTTTTTGTCCTTGTCAACCTTTTTCACTAAAGTGAATTGCTTTTATACCAAGAAAAGTGATATCTTGATGTTTAAGTGGCAATCTTGTAATTTTGATTGTTTATTTCATTTTTATTGTGATGAGGGGTTTGTTACTTGTCATTTTTTGAGGTTAGGTTTGTCATTTGAGATTGGTTCATTATTATTATTATTTTTTTTAATATTTTGAGACATTTACAAGTGAATCGAGTTGGCGATTTTAATCGTTCATTTCTGTAAAGTAGTGTTTGCGACTTAAAACTCACCATTAAAGGTCGATTGAGTAAACGACCAAAGTACCCTTCAATGGCCAGGTGGGAAAAAAATTCTAGTTTTGTGGAAATGCTAGCTGGAATATGCCCTTAAGGTCTTTGGTTGGGAGACACTTATGGTGTCTGGATGGATTAGGATTAAGTGTATGTGGGGTCCCATCCAGTTGAAACTCACAATTCTAACACCACTTGGGAGGGTGGATTGTATTGTCTTCTCCTGCAAGTTCGGTATCCATTCTTAAAGCAGTGTTGAATAAAAGGATGACTTAGGTACAACTCCTTTCACAAATTAATATGCTAAAAAGACAATAACTATAATCCAATGGCAGTGGATTTTCTTTGTTGATATGAAACATACTTATTTTTATGCCTTGATCAGTTGCTTGATTGATGGAAGAAAACTAGGAGGCAGGGATGTGATACTTTTTCCATGTCTGGGCTACAATCAATGAAGATTCAAATTGATCAATTATTTCGTTTCTATCTCGAGGAAAGTAGGTCATGGATTATGATTTTCTGAATTGTGGAAATTGGTGCATGACTTAAATTGTCCAAAAAAAGAAAAAAAGAAAAAAGAAATTTTATGTTACCATTCCATCTGTTAGTTTCAATTAAATCTTTTAACATGTTCGCTTTGAATTTTGTCTATAGACTCTGTAGACTTGACCTGAGCTAATTATAGACTTTACAGTATGGAGGCATTATTATAGAACAGTCTTCCCCAGCAGGAATCTAATTCATGGGAAGTCCATATGGCTACTTAACCTTTCCCTTTAGTCCTATATGCTTGTGTCACAATTATTTTGTTTTGTGATGCTTTACCTTTGCAGTTATATTGAGCTGAAAGTTTGGGAAGTAATTCATGTAAAGCTATCAACAAAGAATTCAATATGTCAATGATGATGTCTCGAAGAGCCAGGCCATACTAAAAATTTTGGAATCGTTTGTCTTAAATAGAAAAGTAATGTTATAACATTGAGATAATGGAATTACATATTGTTATCAAGGAATGTTATAATAAGCTTTGAAAAAGCTCTTGTACTTGGTGTTGATGAAGTTTGCTGAATAGATTTCCTCTTCAAAAGAGCTCTTGAGAGAAACTGACCCAAAAAGTTTTGCCATGCAGATATCGGGTACAGCATTGGTGCTGGATGAAATCATCAACCATGTGCAAAGCCTACAACGCCAAGTGGAGGTGACCCTTTCACTTCCCAGAATAAATTTTTATTCCGACTTTCACTTCCCAGAATAAATTTTTATTCCGACTTTCACTTCTAGGAGATTGCTACCTAAAGTTTATCCTTTCCAAAAAATTCCTGACTCTCTACTTTCTGGATTTTCTTTTTCCTGAACTGAAACTGCTTTCTGAAGACATAAAAGATCAGATTACAGAGAGTAAATTTTTTACATCTATTAGGTTTTGGAGTTCGTGCAATGTAGACATCCTTTTTCTTCTGAGTTTTTTTTAATCATCTTTTTCTTCTGAGTTTAATGTCCTTGTAACTTACTTTTTAGGCTACCAAAAACATTCTTCTTTGGACTATTTTTTTTTTTTTTTTGAAATAAAACTTTTGTTGGTAAATAACTAATTTTCCATGCGATCATCCTATTTTGGCAAGTGAAAAATGAAATATTCACTGTAAAATCAACCTAGTTCTTGATTCCTGGAAAGTAGTCAACTTCTGTACCTTGTTGAATTGATACCTGCTTTGCTTTTTCTTGCTGCAATTTTATTCTTATTGCCTGTTTCTTTGCTGTAGTTCTTATCAATGAGACTTGCCACTGTGAACCCAAGAGTTGATTTCAACCTGGATAATATATTGGCTGCAGAAGTAAGTATAAAACAGCTTTCAGATCTTGCTATGTTCATTCTGGAATGGGGAAATTCATAGACTTTGAGATGTTATTTTTGTAAGTATAAAACAGTTAGCTGTAGGAAGGGTTTTAGCTTGTGTTGCAGTAGTTTGGATAGTGAGGTTCTCTACTACATCGACATTCACGAAACTCATATTTGGCTGCATTTTTGGTTATATATTTTCTGAATGAGCCTAGATAGGGAAAATAATTTTAGTCATATTGCTGGACTGTGGACAAAATATTTTGTAATTTGAAATTTATCTACCCATTATCTCCGAAGAATGGTTTTGTCCAATGGGCCTCAAAGCATAAAAAAGAGGGGAGAGAGAGAGAGAGAGTCTTCTTTATTAATGTGTTCAAAGGAGTGGATCAGATCTGGACCACCTTATTCTGTCCACTCATCCTTAACAATTTGAACTATTTGTTAGATTAGGTTTGACAAGAGAAAACACAGTTTTTGTAGTGTGGTCTATATCTTTATCTAATGCAGTTATTTCAGTGGGACTCCCAAGTTGGTGGTCCAGTAGAAATCTTCTACAATGGACCTGTATTGATTTGGTATTGATCATCAAGTCCCAACTACTTCATGGTGCCAGATAAGGAGGTGCTTTAATCATGGAGTGACAAGTACAATTATTTTTCATTAATAGATTACTCTGGTTCTAATTGAATGACTCCATTATCTGCTACTGCCAGGTTTTGCAGTGTCATTGTACTTTTTTTATGCATAAAACTGCGGGTGTAGTCATGTGGAAGTAGTTTTCGGATGGAACATCTTTATCTGGGTACACTTACGGCTCTAGTTTATCAGAGTTGTTGGCTAGGAGTAAATGTGATTCATTTGCTTGATAAGTTCCTCTCTCTGTTTTATGAAGGAATTCAGCATTTAGGTAGCATCCTCATTGTGGTGAAGGCCAATAATGGTACTTGTTTTTCTTTTAATGCCTGTAGAGTGGATCTCTAATGGATAGCAACTTCCCCAGCATGGTAATGCCTATGATGTGGCCAGAAGTCCCAGTCAGCGGAAATAGGCAACAGTATCAGCAACAGCAATGGCATTTTGATGCATTTCACCAGCCAGTTTGGGGAAGAGAAGAGGAAAACCACCATAACTTCACTACTCCAGAGAACTCACTTTTGAGTTATGACTCCTCCGCAAATTCAGGTAGATAAAAAATTTACTTGGTTCTTTCAACTTTTGGTTTCAGAATTTGATCGTGTTGCCTGGTGGGAACATATCTTCCTACATTGTGCTTTGTGGATAGTAAACAATTAAAGGAACAACTTGTAGTTGCTCCGTTAGACCATTATCCTCAGAAATCCCACATGGCTGTGGTGTTCTTAGAGTCTCGAATTTTATGGTTAAAGAAACAAAATCGAACAGAAACAAGAAAGTTATTGAAGTATTGACAGGTAGTTTGTTCTCTTATTTTATTTTATTACAAAAATATCCCCTCAGTGAGGAATCTCCTACCTAACCCTTAAAAAAGCCGACTACTCATTAAACCTTGAGGTGTGTGTATTATTCTGTTAGATGACAGTCAGACAACCGATAAACGTTAAGGTACTTAATGTAGGATTTACAGAATGCCGTTTTACCATAGATGGTATTTCGGAGTACAATAAAAACAAGAGGGTGTTTTTATAATTATGTTAAGTTAAAACGGTAACCTTGTAAAATTCATAAACAATTTGGCATGAAGAGTCGATTCTTTTATATGCTTTTTCTTGAAAGTAGCAAGATCATACTGATTATCGATATTTTATCATGATGTAGCGACTTTGCACTCGAGTCAATTGAAAATGGAGCTGTGAAGGCAGACCGGAGTTCAACTGGTGGTGGTTTTTACTGTATATATGAAATATAATATTAGCAGGTAGCAGGTACTTAGAGGAAGGCCTCACCATTTATCTGGGGTTCCCATGTCTAATCACCAGAGTCCCCCTTGATTTCACTCAACCTGATAAGAGAAGTTCCCCATGTCATTCTTATATATATGAAACATATATATATAGATCTTACTATATATGCTAACTTTCAGAATCATTCAATCTAATTCCTTCCATGTGTGAGATGGTTGATTGATTCATAGTGTATAAACATATATATATATATATATATATATATATATATATATATATATATAAGGGACTGTGTGGAAGTTGGCTTATTTTGTTCCCTGTTGGTGTCAAAGATTATAAACTGCATCTTTTGTTGATGAACAGAAACTAATGTTGTGATATGAAGACTGTTTTTAATATTCTTCTTCTTCTTCTTCGCATAGTTTTCTCCATTAATGGGCATCGGTCCTTGTTTGGTAACCTCTCAGAACTGGTCTGGCCCGCTCTGGTCTGAGCCTGCCATGGCTCATTAGACACACGATATTGCAAGTTGTGACATTATCAGACCATGCTCTTGTGTTGGTTTAGTTTATTATTATCAGTAGTTTTTTCAGAATGGTATGTTCTAAATAGGTTTTCCAGTCATCATATATATATATATATATGTATATATATATTTGATGAAGAAAATCTCAAGAGTCAAGTTTTTAACCTGTTATCTCTGTTTCAATTAAAGAAGTTTAGTTGTTATGACGTTTTGCAAACGTAATCTATTGTGTTTTATCACAACATTATTCAACACGGTGGTGAATTAAATAATTTTAATGAATTAAATATTATAAATTTATTATTGTTAGTTTATAATATATTTATAAAATATAAAATTTTATAACGTAAAAATTTTAATTATAAATTACTATGTTATTAGTACTTATTATATAATGTACGTAGTTAATTATTATATTTTAAAATTAATTTTTATTTAAAAGTTATAGATTAATTTTTTTATAATTTAAAATTTGAATAGATAATATTTAAAATTTTATGTCTATGTAATAATATAATTATAATTATTAAATTAATTTTATTTTTCTATATTTGAAAATTTAAGTGAATATTATTTAATATTTTATTTTTATATAATATATTAATAATTATTTATTTTTTATTTAAAAAATGGCGTAAGTCATATTATTATGAATTCTAATAAAAATTATAAATTCAAAATAAGAAAAATGTTTAGAAGTTAAAAAAATTTGTAGAAAGAGAGAGAAAAAAAAAACAGAAATTGAAACTAATTGAATGGACTAAAATACCCCTCGCGTGTTAATCAGAGTGTTGTACTGGTTAGGGTTTCGGCGAGATGCCTATAAATACTGAACAATGCCCTTGTTAGCTTCCCTAGCCGGTCTTGCAGTCAGAAAATAGCCTGTTCGAGAAAACTCGGCGGATAGAAGGAAGTCTACTACGAGATCGTGAGAGAAGATGAGAGCTAAGGTAAGTTTCTTTGTGATCTTTCTCGACATTCTACTTGCTGATGTGTAATTTGTCAATGTTCTCTTTTTTTCCTCTTTCTTCGAATCGAATTTTCGTTGCTGTTGTTCTTATTAATCAGTAGTTTTGCTTGTTAAATAAGTGAAAAGTGGAAACATTAAAATGCGTGGCGAGTTGGCTGGGAATCAGATTGCATGCATTAGTTTTTTTGGCGTCATTTCGAGCTTTTTGCACAAAGATTTGACTGCGTTGTGTAAGATTTGATTATAACTGTTCTAGGTGGTATATTTAGAAATTGGGATACCGAAATTTGTGTATCTTCACGTTTGGTTTCTCGGAATACGTGGAAGAAGGAAAATATGAATTATGATACGAACACAAAGTCTCTTTGAAAGCGCAGAAGGGAACTGGTCCCTGGTTTGTAATTATTCATATACTAAGGAGGAATTTTGATAAGCTTTCGGCTTTGTGGATTTTTTTTTTTAAATTGAGAGTAGTTGCTACAAACTAGGGTTTTAGATTCGAGAATGTCCTAATTTGTAGGGTAATGAGCATTGTACTCACTTCATTCATGGTCGTTTTAAGCTTGTTTTTTTTTTGTCTAAGCTTTTGCGATTTTGTTTAGTTAAGTTTTATCTTATTCTCTAATGGTATTAGAATTTGGAGATATAATCTAGATATGGACTGGCTTGATTGTAGAATAGTAACAGGTTTTGTGCTTTTATTACATTCCTGTTATTGCAATTTTGTTCTTTGTGTTAGTTTATGGAAGCTTCTGAATATTTTGTGAGATAAGAACCATAATGAGCATTGTGCTCACGTCATTCATGGTCTTTTTAAGCTGGTTTTTTTGTCTTAGCTTTTGCGATTTTGTTTAATAAGTTTTATCTTATTCTCCAGTGGTATTAGAATTTGGAGATATAATCTAAATATGGATTGGCTTGATTAGAATAATCACAGGTACCTTGCTTTTATTACATTCCTGTTATCTATTTGTTGCAATTTTGTTCTTCGTGTTAGTTTATGGAAGCTTCTTGATGTTTTGCGACATAAGAACCATCTGGATTTTAGGGCAATTAATATCTGCCTTGTTTTAGTTTTGTTTGTGGTTAGGGTTTTCTTGTGATCCCTTTTAAGTATTGTTCAAAGAAATTTATTTGTCATGCTATAATGTTTCATTCCGTGTTTGGTATGTGATATGAGAATGATATTTATTTTATAGTTTCATTATTGAATAAAAATTAGTAACTACCGTCAATTGATTACTACACAGATTTATAGAATTCTGGTGATAATATTCAAGTTTAGGTTTGAGTTAAGACTTGTGTTTTGTTTTTCTTGCAGTGGAAGAAGAAGCGTATGAGAAGGTTGAAGAGGAAGCGCCGAAAGATGAGGCAGAGATCTAAGTAGGCTTTTTTGTTAAATTGGCAAGACGGGCTTGGTTTCCTGAAGAGATAGGGTTGGTTCTTCATCTCATTATCCCCCAATATGGTTTGAAGTTGAAGAAGATTGCCAAATTCTTTTCTGGAAATTACATCTGCCGTGTTTTTTTATTTTAGTCTTAGTATCGGAAAGACTTCTTAAAGCCGTGTGGACATCTTACATTCGGCTCATTTCTATGTTGGAGATTTGAGAAATTTTTACCTACTTCAAGCAGTTTCTTGCATATGCTTGGTTTGCTCTTTGGTTTTGTTAGTTTAGGATTATATTATCTTGAATTCTTGTATCTGCCATGTCTCCATCTTAATAGCATTTAACTCAAAACTGTAAACTCTTCTATAGTCTCTGGAAAATAGAGGGAGGAACCGAAGGGCCTGATTTTTATAAGCAATGGGCTTTTCATAGTACTGTTTGGGGATGCCATAACTTTAATGGGGCTTGTTTGATCGGAATCGTAAGCCTAACTCATATACAGTAATGAGGTTTTCTGAAAGTCAGAATGAGTTTTCCTAGTGATGAAATTGCACATAGTTGAAAATAGTTTGTTCATATATTTGCACATCTAGATTCAAAATCTGCGTTGGGAACCTAAATTCCCAACCCTGCACGTCAGTACATCAAGATTCAGTACTGTAACGAAAACGAAGGTAAGGCGAAGCGGTGTCGTTTATCGATGCTCACTCCCTCTTCTCATCTAGCTCCATTTCCCTCGCTTTGTCGTCAGATTCGTGTTTCTGTAACTCTCCCCGGGGAATCTATCAACCGTTTAGATTACAGAATACAATTCTGAATTTTCATTTTTGGTGGTCAAATCGTTCATTTCTTCCTTCGAAGTTATCTCGTACACCAAATCTCAAAATCCCGTCTGTTTCTGCTGTATTCGCCAACTTCTCCCTTGATTGCGAAGCTGATTTTGTTTCTTCCCTTCCATTTTCATTTTCCGGATCAAGGAAGTGAGATCGATTATGGAGACTCTAAAATTGA
>NW_019014607.1:807764-833182 GCF_000150535.2 Carica papaya
TACATTTTTGTGGATTGCCCTTTGCTTGACGGGAGGAATTAGGGAACCTTATAGACATTTTACTAACTACATTTTAATTGTCTCTTTTGTACATGGGTGGCGTCCTGTGGTGCATATTGAATGTATATTTTCTTTGTGAAAAAAAGGAAACCTTCAGTTTTTGTTCCTCTGTATTCTTCTTGTTTTGGCTGAAAAAGTGAATAACATTAAAAGGCACCAAGTTTGCCAACCAACTATATTTACGAAAGGTCAATTGTCAAAAAATTAATCAAGGTTTGTGAATCCTCATCATTCAGGATTAGCATCCCTGTCAACAGAAAATTTTGGGAATGGAACCAAGAATCTCTGGCTCTAACAAAAGAAGAGCAAGTGTCTCAAACACTTTTTTGTTCCTCTCTTTCCAAAGAACCGAGAATAGTCAAGGGTACAAAGTTTTTTCTCAAGACAAAGTTAAGTGATTTGAAGCAGAGTCCTGCAACATTCTAGCCTCCAACTTTTGGGGTAGTGAAAAGGTCTTTAGGTTTTCCTCTGTCTATTACCTTTCTGCAAGTGTTTCTGGCTTTCCAACCTTCATCTGCCATTCATTCCCCTCGCCTCAACCCAATCCCCCTTTTGGTACTTATTTTCTAGTTTGTGAGAAGAACCCTTTGGTGTTTTCAGTTTTTCCTCTTAGTTCTACTTGATTGTTTTGAAATTTGGACCCTCATTTCGCTTAGGGATTATTTATGTGATTCCTTATAGTCCTTAACAAACTCTACTTTCTTCTCTGATGCATGGATGTGCTTTCTTCTCAAAATAAACAAATAGATGAATAATTTTTTTGGGTGATAAGTAAATTAATACTTTCTCTAGAAAACTTGCAATTAGCAGGTGCCAAGTGATGCCACTCTTTGATTCTCATCTGCGTGACTTTGACTTAATATCCAATGGAAACAGAAGGATAATGCACTTATATCTTTGTTTTGCTTGTCTTATATATGTACCATATCGGTAATTGGTTTCCGGAGCATAGATTTTTATTGACTTGAGGCCATTTTTGATCTAATCTTCACCCCTTGAAGAGGCAGAAAACAAACTGTACTGTCTTAATAATACTTATTGTGTTTTAGTTCTACCTGCTGGTTCTCCATGCTTGAAACTTACTGGAGCCTCCCTTAAAATTGAAGTTTGTGTCTGTATGTGTTTTTATTTTCCACTACTGTCTCTCCATGCTTGAAACTTATTGCAGCCTCCCTTCCGGTTGACATTCGTGTGTGCATGCGAGTGCATGCATGTTTATACCTGTGTGCGCGCGTGCACATCTTAGATATTGATCTTCTGGGTCGAGTTTATTTCTAGAGGCACATCGAGATTGCTTGAAAATATTATTGTCCGAGACAAATATTTCAGATTCAATGTTGTATTAAGAGTGTGGGAAGCTTTCTGCTCTCATAACTTTTCTGGAGAAACTCCCTCCCACTTAACACTGTTTTAACTTGTGAGTTTAAGCTTTGCCTCTTTCGTTTCACTTCAATTTTCATTCTCTTCTCAAGTTGAGGCATAAGTGTATGTGTATATATATATATATATGTCTATGTTTATATTTGTATATGTTGTGATGATGAGAGGCGCAAGTATATTTGGTGAAGCTTGAAAATTTACGTTTTCTTTTGGCCTCACTAAAACTTTTAGCAAGTTGGCTATAATATTCATGCACACGAATATATATATATATATGTATATATACATGTATGTGTATATGTATATATGTATATCCCCATGCGTTAATTCCTTAGCATATCTAGGAACAGACCAACTTGATCATTCCAAAAACAGTGGTCACAAAAATCAACGTCATCTTGTTTGAGGTTGGGGGTGAACGGCCACCCACTGTTTGCATGCAGAGACGTGCGTAGATTACCAGCGCAGCCGCATACGGTGTCGTTTAGACGGTAAAGAGAATCAAGCTGCATCAACTACACATGTACTCACCCACATCTCCTTCATCAACGATTTCAGTCTTTCCCGACACTTCTCGACGTCGGAAAAAATCAAACGAGACAAAATCTTCATCCCTTCCCTTCCGCCGGAATAAACAAACAGGATAATGCCATACACGTACATTGCTTCTCTGCGATCCTTCTCTCTCGCTGTCTTCAGCCGCCGGAGCCCTGACTCCTGGTTGCTACGGTTCGAGCTGAAGTATTCCACCATTCCTTGTCTGTAAATTGCCTCCGCATTGCCGCTCTCTCTGCACTGCCTTATGAAGCAAGAGCTGGCCTTGCTAATCCGCCATGGAATTGCTGGGAATTTGTCGATGCAAACGAGTTCCAGAACACGAGGATGGTCTGAAGCTTCCAGGAAATCCCTGCAACTCAGTTTGGCATTTAGAAGATCAGTGGAGAGGAAACCGAGCAAACCCGGCCAGCTACTTCTACTAACGTATCAATGGGTAGGGTTTTGATTAAGCAACTTTCTTCTTCCTTTTGTAATTTTCTTTCCTGGTTTTTGAACTCCACCCATTATTTTCCTCTTCATCAATCTCCTGAAAGTTTCATCCATACGTGTATATATATTTACATACAGATCAGTTTGCTGGAAGAAAAGCAGGGTTCGCTTATCGTCACCCGAGCAACAGAGGTATAGCGAGTATATATATATATATATATAGATACACGAATTTCCTAAATACTGTGGGAAATGTAATAAATTTCCTTATTCGAACAGAATTAGGAAATAGAATCTTAAATTTATGTCGTATAACTCTTAACTGTTCATAACGTGTTTTTTCCTTTTTAGTTTTGTGTCTTTATTTATATAAATATGTTTTTTTACTCCCAGAAAAATAATAGTAAATACAAAGAAATTTAAAAAATTATAAATTAATTTTACAAAGGTGGAAAATAATTTTATGCTCAAAAGATAATTAAGCCTCTAGAAAATGGTATTTTTTTTTTATATTTAATTTATGCAGATATTTAAAGTATTTAATATGTTTAAAAGTAAATTAATAATTAATATATAATAAAAGTAATAATATTAATAATTAATAGTTGGGCCCGGCCCAGCCCATCAGGCCTGCCAGGCTGGAACCAGGCCCAACATAACAGGCCCAACCAGCAGTGTAAAACCTTATCAATTCTACATCCACTTCTAACACGAAATCTGGACTTCTCGTCTCTTGCCATCCTCCCTGTAGATAAGAAGTCAGATCCGAGAAAGCTTCAATGGAAGAAAGTAAGAAGCCTCATGCCGTGGTCATTCCATGTCCATTTCAAGGCCATATAAAGCCATTGCTCCAACTTGCAAAGCTTCTTCACCATAAAGGCTTTCATATTACTTTTGTGAACACAGAGTTCAACCACAAGCGCTTTCTCAAGTCGAGAGGTCCCGATTCTCTGGATGGCTTGCCTGACTTCCAGTTTGAAACCATTCCCGACGGCCTCCCTCCTTCAAATCCTGATGCCTCCCAAGACGTTGTTGCTGTATTTAAGTCTGCTTCGACCAACTTTTTGGCTCCGTTCGGGGACCTCCTTGCCAAACTGAACCATTCTTCATCTAATAATAATATCCCTCTCGTTACTAGCATTGTTTCAGATACTACCATGCTATTTGCGGTCGAAGCTGCCCGTGAACTCGGGATCCCCGTCGTTAGTTTCTTCCCAAGTTCTGCGAGTGTTTTCGTAGCTGTGAAACACTTTAGGGCTCTTAAGGAGAAGGGCTACACGCCTCTCAAAGGTTTGCATTATCTGCTAAAGAGATTTTAAGTATAACAGTATCATGCACTTGATCGTGTGAATATACTGGTTTTATCAGAACGATTTTCTAATTTCTTTCTTCGGGGCTTTTTTCTGGAAGCCGTATCATCGGGCATACCATACCAAAGGGACAAGCACTGAGCTAGAAGTGCTGAGGCCTTTCTTGGGGTCGGCCTCGATGATCATAAAGTGCTATTGTTTTTTGAGCAACTCAAAAGCGAAATGACTGAAAATCATGCATGTATTTTGATATGCTTATAACCATCACACGAAACGCTAATCTTATTTGCAGATGAGAGCTATTTAACGAATGGGTGGCTGGACACCGTTATCGACTTCATTCCTGGATTGAAGGATATACGTTTGAAGGACTTGCCGTCATTTGTTCGAACTTCAGATCCCAATGATTTCATGTTCAACGCCCTTATGGAAGCAGTAGAAAGAGCTTCTGAATCATCCGCCATCCTTATTCATACATTCGACAGATTAGAGAGGGAAGCTTTGGATGCAGTCTCATCCATGTTTCCTTGCTTTTATGCGATTGGCCCTCTCCAATTACTTCTCAATCATACCCCTGAATCTTCTCTCG
This sequence comes from Carica papaya, assembly GCF_000150535.2. Next base: position 812,091 of record NW_019014607.1, read on the forward strand.
ACTCTGTGGGATACAACCTATGGGAAGAAGAAACTGAATGCCTTGAGTGGCTAGAATCCAGAGAACCCAACTCAGTGGTTTATGTGAATTTCGGGAGTGTGGCAGTACTGAGCAACCAGCAGCTAATTGAATTTGGGATGGGACTTGTTAACAGCAAGCACCCATTTCTGTGGATAATAAGGCCTGATTTGGTGATTGGAGAAAACGCAGTTTTTCCATCAGAGTTTGTGGCTGCAACCAAAGAAAGAGGTTTGATTGCAAGTTGGTGCCCACAAGAAAAAGTGCTCAACCATCCATCAATTGGAGGATTTCTAACCCATTGCGGGTGGAACTCCACACTCGAAAGCTTAAGTGCAGGAGTTCCCATGCTTTGTTGGCCATTCTTTGCAGATCAACAAACAAATTGTTGGAGCATCTGCAAACAGTTTGAGGTTGGTTTAGAGATCCCAAATGATGTGGACAGAAATGAAGTAGAGAAGCTGTTGAGGGAACTGATGGAGGAAGAGAAGGGAAAGATGATGAAGAAGAAAGCCATGCACTGGAAAAGATTGGCAGAGGAGGCTAGTGCTCCTAATGGGTCATCAGCCATGAATCTGGATGACCTGGTAAGCAAAGTGCTTCTATCATAAGATCTATAAACAAACAAATGTTCTTCCGTTTCTGAATCGGAATCTAGAGTTTGAATCTTGCTACCGTCCTATTTCTGTTAATTAAATTTTAACGAAAAAACTTTCATCCGAGAGAACTTTTTTAATTTATAAATAGTAGATATAACTCATATCTTATCCGTTCATGGAAACTGGTTCAACATTTGACAACTAAGAGCAATATCAATTTATATAACTTCAATCTACCACCGACCTACATATTGTTTGAAATATAATCATTATGTTCAAAATCTAATTATTCATTTAGTATATTGAATAAATTTTTATTTGACAATTTATTTTAATATATGACAATAATATTTTTATTATTATATTTATTATCTTATTATTTAATTTATATAATAAAATTATTTATTAAATTTACAGATTTTACATCAACATAGAGATCTTGATAATGAAAGTGAAGTTTTTATGATTTAATATAAAATATTCTTGATCATTAGATCATCAAAATAAGACATTAATGATTTAGTAAAACTAATATATATTTGATGATCTCTATAAGATGAAAATTAATTGATCTCATTAACTAAATCATATATATAAATGATGTATACGGAGATATAATTATTGAACCGACCCAATTGAAAATTTTTAATGGTTAAAATTATCTTAAATTATAAATACAATATTCTTTTAAAAAGATAGGATGTAAGAATTTTTTTCAACTTAAAATCATCATAATAATTAACAAGTAATTTATTATATTTTAATTATGGACACTTATGATCATAGAATTATAATTAAAATAATATTGAGTGTGATTAAATACTTGTACAATTAATAATTGACCAAGATAAAATTTATTAACTTTAGTAATAAGTTTAAATTTTATACTGTTATTTATTATAACAATCAATAAGATAAGATGTAAGAATTTTTTTCAACTTGAAATCATCATAATAATTAACAAGTAATTTATTATATTTTAATTATGGACACTTATGATCATAGAATTATAATTGAAATGATATTGAGTGTGATTAAATACTTGTACAATTAATGATTGACCAAGATAAAATTTATTAACTTTGGTAATAAGTTTAAATTTTATACTGTTATTTATTATAACGCCTATATTAAGAACTTGATCAAGATAATTGAACAAAAAAAGAAATGAGTTTCATGTCATTCATTAGTCAGTTATGATTGACATGAAATATAAATAATTATTTATTCAACTATATTTTAAGATTAATTCAGAGCAATAATGACGAAAAAAAATATTATATTATTTTTTAATAAGTTATTAAGATTAATTATACATTTCATCCTATTCAATCGTTAAAGAAGTGTTGTTAGATGTTAATTTTAATTACTAAAATTGATTTAGCCAATTTACTATTAATCTAGTATTTACTTACAGATGATTTGACTATCACATTAACTTAGAATTTCCATCTTATTCATTCAAATATTTATATTACTTATTTTAAATTCTTATTATTTCATGTGAAATGAAAAAGTAAATTGAACCCAAATTTTAATATTATCTTCAAATTACATAGTGCTCAAGTGATTGTAAACCAAATAATTTTATCTTCAAATCAAAATTTGGGTATGTTAGTAGGAAATATATCAATAAGATGACCACAATAAAAAATAAAAATGCCAATTTTTTTTTTTTTTTTAAAGAAATCTATAAGATTTCGTGGACATGATTTTAGCTACTACACATTAATCAAGGAGTTGTCACTCAACGTTATTGAATTGTTATAAGAAGGTAAAATGATAAATAACAAATATACAAGTGCACTTTATTATTAATAAGTAACGATTCTCCCACTGGCTGGCTGCTGTCCCAATCCCAGCCTGCCAGGCCATAACTAAACCTGGCCAGCAGTCTAAAGGAAAAATCCCTGATACGGGCAGCTCCTATCCATTTTACATATATGCCTTCGTCCCACCCAATCCTAACACGACACATGGACTTATCTCTTCCAAACTTCCTTATAGATAAGTGATAGCATCAACTTCCATTAATGCAGATCTTAAGAACCAGAAAGTTTCTCTGACGTTGAATCTTCTCTAATCAGCTCTTACCTAAAGTAAATGTGAGCTCTTGTCTGGATACACACTCCATTGTTCACACGTAAGCTATTCGCCGGACGCACCCTCCACCCCTCGCACCTGTATCTTTTTATTTAATCTACATAAGCTCCTCTTAGTTTAAAAGAGACATCAACACGTCTGACAGAAACATTTTCGTGTTCGTGGCTGTTAAACTTGATCGGCTATTTACATTAACTATGATCCAAATCCCAACGAGTTAAGACCTGATTACTTCAATGAGTTAATTAAGATCGTCTGACCACGTGATCTGATTTCAGAAGTCTACAGATAAGATAACAAATTTTTTCGGCAACATCCAGGCATAAAGATACAGTGACAAAAGCAGAGAAAAATCCCTTCTTGCCAATCAGTCTGTGGTGTGAGAGAAGACTTCAATGGAAGAAAGTAAGAAGCCTCATGCCGTGGTCATCGCATATCCATTTCAAGGCCATATAAAGCCATTGCTTCAACTTGCAAAGCTTCTTCACCATAAAGGCTTTCATATTACTTTTGTGAACACAGAGTTCAACCACAAACGCTTTCTCAAATCGAGAGGCCCCAATTCTCTGGATGGCTTGCCTGACTTTCAGTTTGAAACTATCCCCGACGGCCTCCCTCCTTCAAATCCTGATGCCACCCAAGACGTTGTTGCTGTATGTAATTCTGTTTCGACCAACTTATTGTCTCCATTCAGGAACCTCCTTGCCAAACTGAACCATTCTTCATCCAAGAACATCCCTCCCGTCACTTGTATAGTTGCAGACTCTTTCATGCCATTTACTGCCGAAGCTGCCCAAGAACTCGGGATCCCGGTCGTTAGTTTCTTCCCAAGTTCTGCGAGTGTTTTCGTAGCTGTGAAACACTTTAGGGCTCTTAAGGAGAAGGGCTTCACGCCTCTTAAAGGTATGCATTACACAGCGAAAATTTTTTATCGCATAAAGAGATCGGAATAATAATATCACGCACTTGATTGTGTCAAATTAATAGTTCTATTAGAAAATTTATTCTCAATTATTTCTCTGGGGCCATTTCCTGGGATCTGTATTATTGAGCAACCCTGAAACTTCACCAAAGAGACAAGCACTGAGGTAAAAATGCTGAGGCCTTTCTCGGGGCTTCGACAATCATAAACAGGTATTGTTTTTGAGCACCTGAAAAATGAAGTACTTGAAAATCATGCATGTATCGTATATGCTTATAACCATCACAATGACTTCCATTCTTATTTGCAGATGAGAGCTATTTAACGAATGGGTGGTTGGACACCGTTATTGACTTCATTCCTGGATTGAAGGACATACGTTTGAAGGACTTGTCGACATTTATTCAAACTACAGATCCCAATGATTTCATGCTTAAGTTCATTATGGTAGCAGTTGAAAGAGCTTCTGAATCATCCGCCATCCTTATTCATACATTCGACAGATTAGAGAGGGAAGCTTTGGATGCAGTCTCATCCATGTTTCCTTGCTTTTATGCAATTGGCCCTCTCCAATTACTTCTCAATCATACCCCCGAATCTTCTCTCCAGTCTGTGGGATACAATCTATGGAAAGAAGAAACTGAATGCCTTGAATGGCTAGAATCCAGAGAACCCAACTCAGTGGTGTATGTGAATTTTGGGAGTGTAGCGGTACTGAGCAACCAACAGCTACTTGAATTTGGGATGGGACTTGTTAACAGCAAATACCCATTTTTGTGGATAATAAGGCCTGATTTGGTGATTGGAGAAAACGCAGTTTTTCCATCAGAGTTTGTGGCTGCAACCAAAGAAAGAGGTTTGATTGCAAGTTGGTGCCCACAAGAAAAAGTGCTCAACCACCCATCGATTGGAGGATTTCTAACCCATTGCGGGTGGAACTCCACAATCGAAAGCTTAAGTGCAGGAGTTCCCATGCTCTGTTGGCCATTCTTTGCAGATCAACAAACAAATTGTTGGAGCATCTGCAAACAGTTTGAGGTTGGTTTAGAGATCCCAAATGATGTGGACAGAAATGAAGTAGAGAAGCTGTTGAGGGAACTGATGGAGGAAGAGAAGAGAAAGATGATGAAGAAGAAAGCCATGCACTGGAAAAGATTGGCAGAGGAGGCTAGTGCTCCTAATGGGTCATCAGCCATGAATCTGGACGACCTGGTAAGCAAAGTGCTTCTGTAATAAGATCTATAAACAAATAGAAGTTCTTCCATCTCTGTCAACTAAATTGGTTCAGGAGTTATGGAGTTCAGAATAAGAGGTCTAGATTCTGAATTGGAAACTACAGTTTGAATCTTGCTACTTTGTTAATTAGATTTCAACTAAAAACTTACATCTAAGTGAACTTAATTTATAAGTAATAGACCCGACTCATTTCTTACCCGCTTAGGGAAACTGGTTCAACATTTAACTAGGGACAATGTCGATTTATATAACTTCAATCTACCACCTTTATATATATGTGTATGTATATATATATATATATATATGTATATCAGTCGGCGCTTGCTTCAAGTAGTGCAGACAAACTATTAATTAGACCTTGCATTATAACTGGATTAAAGCTTCAGGCCGATCGATTCGGTCATAGAAATTCTCAGAAATAGAGCGGTGTAGAAGCATAATTCTAATGCTTCTTTGTCCTTCGTTTTCTCAGCTAGCAACTCGAAGCCATTATAAATTCCACCAGACTCAACAGAAGTAAATAAATTACCTTATTAATATGAGATCCAAAAAGCAAAGCACGCAAATATATAGACATGCTTGTTTGGTATCTTGTCCCTATAGAAGATGCATAGCATATATAATCTAATCATTAACGATGAAGCAAAGTGGATTTACCTAGCATCTGCATCATACGAAACCGTCGTGAGCTCCATTCACCTTCGATCCGAATGATTCGGTACAGGCAACTCGCTGTTAGAAATTTCAGATCATCCGCCAAAAACATGCACACATATGTAAGTATGATCACACAGAATAAACGCAGAATTAGGGATTAACGGAGACAGAGTGAGCGTAACGAGAAGAAAGAGAAACCAGGAATTGTTCAACAGATTTCGCCTTCTCATCTTCGCCTCGCCCCACCTCCCTCGTCTCGAATGGAACCTCCGCCCGCACCAGTTACGAAATTAATTTAGCAAAAAGTTAAATAATCGGGGCAGTCTGTGGGCTTGGGCCGAACCCAATCCAATGGAAAATATTATTTCTGTAATTTTTTTTTCAAAATTATTTTTATTATGCACAAGATAATAAAATAAAATAAAAAATAAATAGAAATGTATATATATAATTAAAAGGTAGGACGTTACATCCCAGCCGGTGTCAATGACCATGTCCGAGATCCAGGCTGTAGACACAGACAGTCCCAGTCAAATCATGACTAGAGACTATGAAACTTCCGTAATTCAGCGAAAAAAATGATGGCAGTTTAGGTATATAATCAAAAAAACGCTTGCGTTATACGCGAAGTGTAACCGGCAATTCCCGGTCACTTCTCCCCCACCGACAGCCATTCCCGGTCACCACTCCACCTCTAATCCGTACATATCTCTACGAAGATTCGCCACCCCTTTTAAATTCCTCATCTCTTTCCCGCACTTGCGTCGCTCCCATCACCACCACTACGGCCCACGAGTTCAAGTCCTGGAAATAGTAAAGTCGCTGTCCACGCCACACGCACACTACAGAAAGAGAAAGTTCCTTTCCAGGAAACAAGACTGGCATTACAGAATCCCGAGGAGCGTCCGGCACCTAGCAGATATTGAACATTGTTTAAGCTTTTGCCGATCTTCGAAGCTGGAGCCAAAAGCTGCGGTAACTTTTTTCTCTCTGTCTCTCTTCTCTGTTTTGTTTTTTTGCAGTGTGTTAATAGTATATATATATATATATATACACATATACACATGGTATATCAGCTTGTTATTTTATTTTTATTTTGTTTTTACAGTTTTAGCCGTTTCTCTTCTTCCTCTTCCCATTCTGTCTTTTTGCGGTGAAAAGTGACAGAATGAAACGCATTGCAACTTGCTTCTAAAGCACCTGATCTCAAGTGTAACTATCGGTGCTGTTTGGCGTCTATCCTTTGAAATTTCGCTTTCATTTTCTTTGCTGTGAAAACTTTTCGTAGTCTATGCGGTATGTGTTCTGCTGCTTCAGCTGAGTTTTTCTGTTTTGTTTTGGTTCCTTATTAGTTGATGTTGCTGTGCATGAGTTTTGGCTTTTTCTTTCCTATTTTTATTCTAGTTCGCACGATTTTCTTGTTCTGATTCGTGTATCTTGGATAAATGTTGGTGAATTCTGGGCTAGATCAGGTGCTTGAACTCATTTTTTAGGTGGTGAAACTGAATGTAGTTGGCTTTCTTGATCGATCTGGAAGGAATGCAGATGTAGTTTTAACTGTCAATTGCGAGATTAGATCAGGTCGATTTAGCTGTTGTTTGGTTCTACTCTGTATATGGAGCACAGAACTCCATGAAATGTCTAAGGCGTGAGTGGAAAATGAGGCATAATTCTTGATGGTAGAGGGTTATTTACGATTATTGCCTGGTAGTACATGAATCCTGTCACATCTGCAAGTGGTCCTACTTGCTGTAGGTTCGGTTCAGTCTTCTATGATGCAATGAAATTTCTTCACAACGTGAAGTTTTTAGTTTCTTTGCTGGCTTTTGATGTTGATTGCGTTTGTGATTAAGATTATTTGATCTTTCGTGGTTAGGATAAAAAATTACAATGAAATAATGATAACTGTGTTCTTTTTTCTCTTTTGCTTGTCAGTTGTGGAATCTCGAGAAATAGTCGTCAAATTTGTCCAGCCTGTTATCTAGTCACTGTTACAATTGAAGATTTTTTGGTTGCTTCGAACCTTGCATAGATATTCTCAGATTGCTTGACGGTGACTAAAATAGCCTGGTACTTCCTTTGCTGAGTTGTATCTCTATTTTGCTGATTATCTTTATCTGGTTATCATTAAGTGTCCACTGCCATCTGTCTTCACAATCATGTAACATCAGTCGCTTTCTTTCTTTGTTATTGCTAAATCTGAGCATAAAAAATTGTAGGTCATGCATTTACTAGTTACAGTTCAAATGCTAAATAAGCTGAAACATCTTATATCTCGTGCTTTTCGAGCACAATGAAACGTCAAATGACATAATAAGTTTATTTTCAATCGTACAACAGATATTTCAATTTGAACAATCAGCTTCCAAGGAAGTGCTCATGATCTTTAGGCTTTCTACAGTGGAATTTTGTTGTTTTATGGAAGTTCTTCTCCTGTAATTGGTGAAAATTCTTGAAGGATTCGGAATGACAATTCAACTTTTATTTACTCTGCTGGCCAGATTAGTTTTACTCTATATTATTCTGTTTTAGAGCTCATAAATCTCATGACGCATGACATTTTTGATTAAGCGCTATTGTGGCCCTTAGCTGAGTTAGCCACTAAAAATCAATGCTATTTTGTTGTTGCAGATTGTTGCAATATTAGGATACTGAAGGAGAGCTCCGGAACTAGTTTTCCCCGCACGTTAAAGCAGAAATCTCTAATACATTTTCCTCGTTTCCATCCAGCATTGGCATATTATTGACAAGCTTTGGCAGGTTTTGTCGGCTTATTATTTCTGCCTCACGGTACTTCTCCATTTTAGTTAGTTTTTGTATTGATTTAAATATGAAAGAGATTGAGAAGAGGAGAACTTCAAATGATATTCAATCAAAGCGCTCTGGAAAAACTGGAAGAAAAGATCAAAAGCAGCAGTCAAATGGCTCCAAAAATTTAAATGCAAAACACCGTGAACCGAAAGTTTTGAATTCCAAGGCAGGCTCCAATATGCGAGGAAGTGAGCCGACTGCAGGCTCACAGCTTCCTGAAGTTTATGAAGAGTTGGTTATACATTATGTGGACGAAGTCAACAAATTAGAACAGACTCCTCAAGATCCTAAAGCTAATACAGCTGCTGAGAAAACAAAGAAGGATGAAAATTTAGATGGTCATTCCAGTGATTTCGACAAAGATCGTGAACAAGAGAAAGAATATGAATCAGATTCTGATACAATAAGAGATTCAACATCATCTCAGGGGGATTCCTTTGCTACTGAAGATGAGAATGTAGAAAGTGCGGTGAAAGTCTCCAAAAGCAATAATTCCTCAGATATTTGTCCTAATGAAGGCACAGCTGGATCTGATGGTGAAGCTAATCAATTACAACCCAAAACAATTAGTAACACTCCTAATAAATCTGTAACAGTTAGCGGAGTGCCTGCTAATATTACAGTCAACAATCCTACTAAAAATTCTGAAAACTTTCAAGATCATTCTAAATCTTCAGGTGGAACTTATGATGGGAATATTCAGGAAATAAAAAAGGTTGATGTTTTGGATGAAGCCTCAAATGGTGCTCATAGTGTTGAGCATGACAATGACACAGTTGATGCTGAAGAAAATGGTATGCTTGACAATGAGGAAGCATTAAATCAAAAGATTGAAGATATGGAAATGCGAATAGAGAAACTTGAAGAGGAGCTGAGAGAAGTAGCTGCTCTTGAAATTTCTCTCTATTCTGTAGTACCAGAACATGGTAGCTCAGCACACAAGGTGCATACACCTGCTCGACGCCTTTCTAGGCTCTATATTCATGCCTGTAAACACTGGACTCAAAACAAGCGAGCCACAATTGCTAAAAACACTGTATCTGGCCTTGTTTTGATTGCCAAGTCCTGCGGCAGTGATGTTTCAAGGTAAAAGCATAATATTCATATCAAGTATGTTCCTAATATTTATAGTTATTATCTGCTAACCTGATCTTTTTGTTTTATTATTGATCAGGTTAACATTCTGGTTGTCAAACACCATTGTGCTTAGGGAAATAATTTCTCAGGCATTTGGCAGTGTGCATACCTCAAGTCCTGGTTCAAGGTTGTCTGAGTCAAATGGGGGTAGCAAAAGAAGTGAGGGGAGGTTCGCAACATTGAAATGGAAGGGTAGTTCCAGCGGCAAACAAGTTAATGACTTGATGCATTCTCTTGAGGATTGGCAGGAAACAGGAACCTTTACAGCTGCACTAGAAAAAATTGAATCTTGGATATTCTCTAGGATTGTTGAATCAGTGTGGTGGCAGGTAAAAATGGAAGAGAGTCTTGTTTTACTCAAACTGGATGCTGTTAGTGACTACTTTATAATGTCTAGGCAGTCCTACTATGCTTGCATCTTTTCTGTTTGCCTTTGAAAAGGGGTCTCAATGGAACTGTGTTTTTAAAATGGATTTGATCCCTTGAATTCAGTTTTAAACTATCTTGGCTAGATAGATTTTAAAATGATCTTATGTAGTTTGTGCTGCTTTAGGCCTTGACTCCACATATGCAATCTCCAATGGAGGATTCTTCCACCAGTAAAACCATTAGAAAGCTGTTGGGGCCAGCATTGGGTGATCAGCAGCAAGGAAGCTTTTCCATTAACCTATGGAAAAATGCTTTCCAAGATGCTTTTCAAAGGCTTTGTCCTGTTCGAGCAGGCGGGCATGAGTGTGGTTGCTTGCCTCTCCTGGCAAGAATGGTATATATTTCGTATCTGCTTGTCTTTTCTTTCTCATTTTAATTCACATACAGCCTTGCACAAGCCATACATATTTTAATGGCATCACATGCTCTGCTTGTCTCAGATTCGTCTTCTTTCCGCCACCCACAATGGTTGATTAACCGGAATAGCATTCCTTCGATTAGGTTATGGCACAGTGTATTGCCAGACTTGATGTAGCAATGTTCAATGCCATTCTGCGGGAGTCAGTCCATGAGATTCCAACTGATCCTGTCTCAGATCCTATTGTAGATTCTAAAGTCCTTCCCATTCCAGCTGGAGATTTGAGTTTTGGATCTGGTGCACAGCTAAAAAATTCTGTATGTTCTATGTTTGCAGAACATCCTTTGTAGTTCGATTCATTTGGATACCTTTGCTTTTAAAGAAACTGGTTCACCTTACTGAAAATTATGTGTTTGGACATTGAAATCTACTTTCCTCCACTCCCTGCAACTCTATACTGCGGAAGTCGTGTTTTCTGATTAAGGATAGTTATTGTCAGTTATAGTTCTCACCTATAAGTGCAAGAGAAGAACATGAGATTTTCTAGGGATTTCTGTAGATTGATTTAGAAGGGGAAATTATTTAAGAAACTGTTAAGTCATGGAAATAGTAACACGTAGGATGCAGAAAAGATGTACTGAAACTTCTGCTTGCAGTGGCATTTGTTAGCAGTACTGAGTTTCAATGTAATAGACAGCTTTTTGGCAAATAAAATAGAATAAGTTATATCAAAATCCTTAAAGTTTGAGTATAATTACATTTGTGTTCAGAGTTTCAAAAAGTACCAATTTATTGATTGCATAAAAGCATATCTTTCAACTAAGTCCACATCTTTAATTATTGTTAAATGATAACTTAATATGTATCATGTATAAAGCAACCTACTATAATATCTTTTTTGAAAAAAAAAAAAGATTTTGCAATAGTAAAATGTTGAAAGAACTAAGTTGTTATTTCTTAAAACTATAGACTTAGTTACAGTTAGAGTAACTTTTAGGACTCCCCACTTGAAAAATCTTGTGGAAGGAGAGATGATTCCTAAATCGGGTTTCATTTTCTTACTAAAAGGATCATTTCAGTTGAATTTCTTATTTCCATCTAGTTTTGTTCTTGTTTTTGCCTAATAATCCTACCTTTTCCGTGCGGGGCATTCAGCTTCTTTTCAGCTCTATTTTGTGCAATGTTTCGCCAATTCATTTTCAGGAAGATATTGAATTGCTGCTGGAAGGACCTAAAATCTGCCGTAGGCAATTTGCTTTAGACCTCAATCTTACGATCCTATCGACCTAGTTTTGAATCTTTCTACATAAAACTCTAGTAAAAAGGTCAAGAGTAAGTTGAGTGATATTTTCTTTCTTGAACAAATAGTAATGGCTAATTTGGGAAGGAACCATCTGATCTCCTAAATAAAAAGTAAGGGCTAAGTAAGAAAAAATCTTTTGTATCTATAGAGTTTAGGGTACTCAGAACTTATATTAAGTTCTGCTTGTTCTTTGTATCCCCAAAACAGCAAATAAATGTACCTGATTGCAAGTAAATGGAACTGCTAATATGCCACCAAATAAAACTACCTCGCAACAGCAACAGCTGCCTGCAAGACAACCCTAAACTATCCCATCATAAAAATAATAACCCCCTACAACATGCAAACACTAACTACATGATAAAGGAAATAGAACATGAAAAACTGAAAAGTAACCAAGAAACCCTTATTGACAAGGATGATTGTGAAGCCATAGCAGTTCATTTGAATAATATTGGAATATTCTTTTGTCTGTAAATGAAAAGATTATTATCTATGCATGTGTCATGAACAAGGGAACTACTATCCTATGCAGATCGGCAATTGGTCTAGGTGGCTTGCTGATATGTTGGGCATGGATGCTGGTAGTTCTCCAAAAGAGGATGAAAAAAGCAGTGAGGAGGATTACAGACAAGTAGGAGAGGATGAGACTAAATCTTTCATTCTGCTAGATCATCTGAGTGATCTTCTAATGCTACCCAAAGATATGCTTGTAGACCGATCGGTTAGAAAGGAGGTTTATTTTGAAACTATCATCAATATAGTTTATTTTGTTTTTTCTCTTCTAAGTTGATAAATGAATTGTATGATTGAGTTTTATGTTTTTGTGTTTTTAGGTGTGTCCTTCAATTAGTCTTCCGTTAATTAAAAGAATACTATGCAACTTCACTCCAGATGAATTCTGTCCAGATTCTGTGCCAGGATCAGTATTGGAAGCATTGAATGCTGAGGTAGGAGTTTCCTTTACTTCTGAACCAACAGGATATACAGAGAACTTTAATGGATTAAAATTATATAGATTTGATTTTGTCTACATACTGAAGCTTTGGTTATTATTCCTTGCTATGCTGTTTGCCAAAATGTTTTATTTTTGTTATCGCTTGTCTTATGAACTAATATAGGTTCTATCCACTAGCCCTATGCTTGAACTTTTGATTTTTTTGCTTCTCTTTAGAAGTATTTGCTAACGTCCTGCATAAGGGAGGGAAGGGAACAGAGTACATATATATACCCCAAATTAGATTTTACCAAAAAATAAATCCAAACATTACATGGTGGTGACTGTTGCATGCCTTATAGATTGAAAACCAGCACAGGTTATAAACTGCCATTTAGGTTGATGCGGTTATTATATTATATATTAGGTGGTAATGCCAACTTTTCAGTTACGGTAAACAGTAGAAATCAATACATGTGACTCCGCATAGGGAGCAGCAGTTACTAAGCCTAGATGGCTCACGTGTCTAGCTCTGATAGTTTAGTTTTATCTGCAGTCTGCTAAATGTTTCAGTCGGGAGAGAAAATTTCCTTGATAAATGCTTGACACGTTGGTATTTCATTTGTTTAGAGCATTGTGGAGCGGAGATTATCTGGAGACTCAGCCAGAAGCTTCCCTTACTCAGCTGCCCCTGTTGTCTACACTCCTCCTTCATCCGCAGATGTTGCGGAAAAAGTTGCAGAGGTGGGGGGAAACTCTCAACTGACAAGGAACATATCCGTGGTACAGAGAAAAGGATACACCAGCGATGAAGAACTTGAGGAACTAGATTCTCCTCTGACATCTATCATTGACAAAATGCCTTCATCTCCATTGATTTTATCCAATGGAGGTGGAAAACACAAGGAGCATGCAGGTTATGGCAGTATAAATGCAAGGTACATTCTGCTTCGGGAAGTCTGGTCTACCTGAGACCTGAGCTATAGAAGTTAGCTTTTCTTGTGTATATCCGAGTTTTGTAGTCGGAGATGTGGAGAAAAACAGAGAAAACCTACGGTGAAGAAGAGAAGAAAAAAAGAAAGATGCTTTTGAGTTAAGAGTTCATTCATGCATTGTAAGTTATTGTTCTTTTTGTATGTCTTTTCTTTTAACGTTCTTTATATTGTTTAGACCGTCTTATTATGTATGTGAATAATGGAATTAGATAACAGAAGCTGTGCTGTTTCCCTTGGTAAATGAAAATATAATGTATTTAATTGTATGTGGTTAATGACGAGTTCAAAATTTTCATTATGGCTACTTGCTATACTTCATTTCTAACTAGCATGATGCGATGGGGTCTCAAGAGGGCTGAAATTTGGTTTAAATTTATTTCATTTATATTCAAATTTACGATTTAGTTACGTGATATCTAGAAATTAATTATAATTTATAGAACTATTTGATTTGCATTTTTACCTGCTAAGAAAAGGGTTACAAAAATACTTCATTTAAATTTCAAGTAAAACTAATTTAGAATAAGAAATAATTTCTTTTATAATTTGTGAAAGGGGCATCCTTTGAGAATTTGCGTTGTTACGGCGTTGGAGCGATTTTCCAGGACGGAGAAGGGAGATTTTCCCAGGCAATATCGGGACATCATGCTGGACTGTGTCCTCCGGGGATCGTTGAGGCGGTTGCGGTGAGGGAGGCGCTGTATTGGGCAACCGAGCACTTCCAGAAAAGAGGAGTTATCTTCACTGACTCCGAGCAAATTGCCTCTGCTCTGCATATAAGGACAGGATGGACTTCTCGGAGATGGGGGCTGTCCTCGAGGAATGTAAAGGCGTTCTTCAAGCTAGACATGATATCAAAATAAGATGGGTTCGTAGGCAAACCAATATGGAAGCTCACTCTCTTGCTAGAGCTTTTGTCACGCTAGGCCATGTGTTTGGGACGACCACTTCCCAACCCTTCTGTACGAGCAATCATATCAATAATATGTTCTTGGTTTTTACTTCAGAAAAAAAAAAATTCTCGATTTAAGAAATTCAAAACAGGGTAGGAACTAATCAAACTAAACTCATTATATATATATATATATATATATCATAATCAATATAAGAATTAGAATTAGGAATTACAAGAAATGGAATAATATTTGAACCAAAAAAGTTGTATATTTTTTCTAAAGGATAACTAAGCTATCCAGGGTTTCATTTAAAAGATTTATGGGCTTATTGGGCCATCCAAGCCCATAATCATACATATTTAATGTAGTAATTGGGCTTGGACTGGACAAATTTTTCGTACAAAATTCAGGTGGGCTTTAATATCATACTTCAAAAGCCCATTTAGCCCAGTCCAAATATAAAGTAACGGAAAGATTTTTAAAAACATTTTATTTATTTGTGTATTTATTTCATTAAATCTCTACTAAAATCTGTACGTAAGAATTAGCATACAATAAATCAAGTCGTCATTCCCTTCCATCCCTGCATGAAATGAGAATCAAAACGCCGATATATCAAAATCATAAACCACTGAAAAAATCCAACTGAGTTATAAAAATACCATCCCAACAATTATTTTAGCGAGAATCCTGCGATAAAAAGTACCAAAATACTGCAACAAACACACACAGAGTTGAAACTAAACACATAATATCAGCTATAAATTCAACTTGAAGATCGCATATGTTGAATCTCCCAATCATCAGACCTTGTAAGCATGTCTGGAAGAAGCTAACCTGGGGGACCTGCGAATTGGCAGCTGTTCTCCATTTCTAGAAGTTGACCTGGAGGACTTGGGAATTTTCGGCTGTTTTGCACCTCTAGAAGTTGACGACATGGAGAACTTGGGAAATTTCAGCTGTTCAACACTCCTAACTTTTCTCACCATCTCCGATCTGGGGCGTTTTGGTGGTCGAAAGATTGACGATGCATCAGTCTGATGATCATGATCATAAAGAACCAGGGCGTTTGATCGCTTCTTATCAGAACGCTGGTTAAGTTCAGTAGCAGCAGCGAATTGAAACTCTATCAGGGCCAATGAGGCTTCCCGCATTTGCTCGTAATCAGAAGAGGACTGGTCCGTTGGTGGCAACAAGGCTAGAGTCATGTCTTTGTAAGTCTGATCTCCACCATCATGATCATCATGAATCACTACTGATTTTCCTTCTGTATTATTTACCTCAGATGACCCTTTCTGATTCTGATAACTCCCTTGAGATTTTGATCCCCACCTTCCACCAAATGCAGGGGTAAGCTGTTTAGGCACATGATAATTTTCCCAGTTCAATGCACATATTTCTGGGTTGATCTGATTAGGTGCTGAAGACCCATTAGGTGCTGAATTATTATCATAATAACCAATCTGAGGCAGATCATTTTGGATAGTTTCTTGATGGGTTGGTTGTGAGTTCTGGTGAGGGACAAAAGGGCTATAAGATCCATATAGGAAGCTTGAGTTTGATTCATCATATGTCACTATCTCCTTACCCTTTCTCTTTGTATTCTCTCTTTCCGTTTCATCAGCATAGTTGTCTGCAATCAACTCCAAGGAATTGCTCATATTGGGAGAGACCAAAGAGCCATGTTGGAAGCTTGAGTTTGATGCATCATACACCATTATGTCCCCCCCTTTTCTGTTAGTACTATTATCAGTTTCTGGTTCCTTGACATGGCTGTCTGGGATCAAGTTCAAATCGGGAAGGACAAAAACTTTTTCTTCTTCGGGTCGCGGTACTATTTGATTTTCTTCATTGTCATCTTCCTCTTCAGGCATGATCTTGTGTTTGGTTTTGAGAATGGTTTCGACATCATAGTTTGCTATGTCGAAATTGGTTATTGCCTTGTCTCCTTTCAGCTTTATAGATGCAATGTCAAATGCTTGTGCTGCTTCCACTTCAGTTTCTGTTTCCAATATATACATATAATTAATCATATATATGTACATTAGCTTGGTGATTATAAGCATGCAATGTGGGCATCCATTATATGAACCCAAAATGAAAGAAAATAACTTGATAATAATTGAAAACTAGTACCAAAAACTCCCAAGAAGACATTTTTTCCGGGACGACCCTTTCTTGCGTGCCATTTTCCGCTAGGACTCCTTCTCGAAAGATCACACACAACATTGAATTAATACAAAATATTGTTGTTAAAGTAATAAAATTAATTATGTATGTATTCATATATTAATAATACGTATTTTTAATATTTTGTTCGGATTATAATATTTAAAATAATAAAATTAACCGATTCATCATTTTAAAAAATTTAAGAGATAAAAAGATCGAAAAATAATTTTCTTACTGTGCAACACCTCGATACCCTGATGTTCGATTTGAATGACCACGAATCCTCCTAAATTTAGAATTAAAGAGTAATTAGTAAACCCCAAGTACTCAAAAAAAAAAAAAAAAGAAAAGAAAACCATAGACAGCATTTTATATATGCACTATATATATATATATATGTCTTGCCTTTTAATGGAGTCCAAAGCCTTATGACCACTCAAATTTTTAATCTCCGCCAGTTCCCGAGCGTAATCACTTTTCTGTATATACAAATCAGAAAAAAAAAAAAAAAAAAAAAAATATATATATATATATATATATATATATTGATCATCAACTTATATACTATCTTTAGTTATGCATAAAACAAAAATGTATATTACTTGTTTTTATACAGAAGATTTCTTATATTATATAGGACAAAGTTGACAATAATTTACAAGATAAAAGATCTTGCTATATATGCATGGCATCTATATGGACATGTATATACTTATATGTAAGAAAAAGATTGACGTACCGGAAAATTGGTTTTAGTTCCCTTAGCTCCCCAGAGTTTAAGAACACATAAATCATATACTTTTGCTGCTTCTACTTCTGTGTTGAATCTCCCTGCATTACACACGCTCATACAAAATATTTCTTAATCATTTTGCAAGGAAGTTATGAAATTTTCGTGTGGGTGTTTATATATAATCATAAATATATATATGTATATGTATATATGTTACTACTCCTGTACTTGATCTTCATAGAGCAAAAAATTGAAGTGGCTTTAATTTTTCACTCACCGAGATACACTGAAAGAAACAAAGGAAAACAAAATTTAATAAGTGACTCATATTATTTATATATATATATGTATATGTCTGTATCCGCATATATGTATATATACACATGTATAGACCTTGTAAAGTTACATTTAGAATAGCAAAGAAATCTCAAATTTGCTGAAACTTTTACCTGTCTTGCTCTTCCCAGATGTGTAACGTCGACTCGAGTCAAATAAATGAGCAACATAGGCTTCTGTTTTAACACCTTTGATCCTATATATGCATTAATTAATTAACATATAGTATATACATATGCGTAGATATACATTATACGTCACAAACTGAAATGAAAATGACGCAAGTATGTATACATATGTGTGTGTGTGTGTGTTATTTATGGACGAATATTACCGGCTAACGCCACGGTAGATCGAAGTTTTCTGCCTGGTTTTAGATTTAGTTTCTTCTTCGTTAGATTCACGAATCGCAAGTGCATTAGTAGCAGTTCGTTCCATTTTCCTGTAAAAAAAAAATGGAACAAAATTCAGTAATTATTACGTATATGTATCTACCATATATTTATTTATGTACATGTATATATCCATTGATTCGTCTACAAAGAAGAAAGGCAAGATATTAATTGCTTACGAACATTATATATCGTTATATTTGTAGGATAGCAACTCTCTCTCTATAAGATATCTATATATGTATATATAGAGAGAGAGAGAGAGGGAGAATCACTCTCTATAAGTTAAAGAAGCACACAAAATAGTTAAATTTTTTAAAGTTGCATCCCAACAACTCATTATCATAAAACAATAATCCCTATCTTGGAAAATAATAAATATTTTATTTTTGAAAATAATAAAATCCAATTTTGATACCATTATACATTCTATAATACAAAAATTAATAATTTTTAACAACAAGGTAAAATTTAAATATGAAAGTAACTAAACGAACCCATCAACCGTCTCGCGCACTAAATACAAATTATAGTTGAAATGGTTTCACGCGCTAAATACAAATTATAGTTGAGTTACGCGCCAAATACAAATTATAGTTGAGTTACGCGCGAATCTTTTATTCAAAAGAAATAGAAACAAAACTTAGATCGATACAAAATAACTTTGAAATAACATGTTATTTGCCTAGATCTATTATGATATTAGACTAGATCGGGGATATATACATAAACCAGTTGTATCAAGCACATATTCTTTAAAAAATATTAATCTAAAAAAAAATATAAGTCTAAATCAAATTGATGTACTCGAAAACTTAAGAAAAACAAATACATATGAATCTATGTAGGTATAGATTCTTGTACCTTGAGAATTTAGGCAGATACCCTCCACAAGAACAAGGTGAAAAGGAAGAACTAGAGAAGAAGCACTGCGAAATGAATCAAAACATAGAATTGGTATATAATTATAAAGAGAAAAATTGATTAATTAATCAATTAAAGAACTAATTAACATAATTATTCCATGATCAATTAAGCAAATGAATTATACAATAAAAATACCTTGTATCTGGATTATCTCTTTATCTGTATATCTACCCCATACCTTTCGCTTTCTCTCTCTTGTTTTCTCTTAGAAATTTTGAGACTGTTCAACTAGAAACCAGTCAGACACCAGAAATGAAAGAGAGAAGAAGGAGAGAACATATGAGATATGCTTCAGAACTATCTGAATTTTATATTTCTAGGTCAAATCTGATTGAAATGAATTTGTAAGGGTAAAATTTTGGGGGAAATTTTTTCCATATATAACTTTTGTATCCATGTTTCACATTAATTTTTTTTTTATAAATTAAATATTTAAAATCTATATAAGTAGGTGAAGATATTGGATTTTGTATGAGCTATTTTTTTTGCTATGATTTACAATAAATTCAAAATTTATTAAAATTAAATAAAATTTTGTATGAGATTTAATTGAAAATTTTTTTGACCAGTTATATATATTTCACATTTTTTTATTAATTAATGTATAAAAAATTAATTAATAATTTGGTATTTATTAAGATGTAAAGGATAAATTAATTTCATTGATGGGCCTGATATGCACCACAAGAATAAAAGGAAAATATATGGAAGAAAGGAAAATAATTTACAGAAAAAGGAGAAAGAAATCTGCTGTAAAAAAAGGAAGAAAATCAGAAGAAAAGTAAAAATATTAAAAATATAAATTTGAAATTTTACTTAAAAAAATAGCCCAAAGAAAGTGAAAAAAAAAAATAAAATGTGTTTTTTTTTAAAAAAATTATTTAAGTGGTGAAAGGGTTGAAATAATAATTTTATAATTTAATATTATTAAAGCAAGATTTAAACAAGATTATTAAAGCAATAATCAGAAAAAAAAAGATTAATTTAAAGAAAAAATTATCATAATTATTAATGAATATATAAACTATTTAGTGTAATGTAAAATAAATAAAAGAATATTTAAGAATATTTTTAATCACATAAAAATTCAATAGTTCATCAAAATATGAAATTTAGAGATACCATGCAAATAAATAAATGTATAAATATCCAAAATATGAACGAACCCATCAACCATCTCGCGTGCTAAATACAAATTATAGTTGAAATAGTCGCGCGCGCTAAATACAAATTATAGTTGAGTTACGCGCTGTAAGGACTAGAAAGAAAAGAAAAAAAAATAATAAATAAATAAATAAATAAATTTCTAATAGGTAGGAAACGACGTCGTTTTAAAGAAGAGAAAAACGACGTCGTTTTGAAAGAAAAAAAAAATGACGTCGTTTTGGGTAGGCTGGCAGGGTATAAAGGGAGGTCGGGAAAAAGAGAAGGAAAAAGGAAAAAAAAAAGAAAAAAGAAAAAGAGAGAAAAGAGAGAAAAGGAGGGAAAGAGGGGAGCGGAGAAGAAGAGAGAAGGAAAGTTCCAGAAGGAGAGAGGAGAGAGTCGGGGCGGAGGGGAGCGAGAAGGGAGAGGGAAGGAGACCGTGGACGGACGACGCGACCGGCAGGAAGAAGGAAGATGGAAACGGGAGGTACGGTGAAAATTTGAGTTGTTTGGTGTGGTGTGTGTGTGGTGAGTTTCGTTTGCAGTTTGCGGCGTCGGCAATGGCGCGACGGAGTTGAGTGGTAAAGGTAGGCCGTAAAGCGTGGGGTTATTCCGCACGCTCACGGAGGAGACTGAGGGAGGAGATGGGAGTGTGGCAGTGTTGGAGGCGTGCGGGGAGCCGTGGGGAAGGATGGGGGTGGTGCGGGTAGAACAGAGTGAGGAAGATGTGAGAGGACAAGCTAGGGAGTGCGAGGGGGTAGGAAAACCCGAGAGGACGGAAAGAGGGGTGTGCGTGGAGTGTGCGTGGGTGGAGGCGTGGAGGGGGTCGCTAATAGGAGGCGACGTATTTTCCCGAAGCACACGGTGACGAGGGTCTGTGTGTGGAGTGAGGTGCAGGATGAGAGGTTAACCGTCTTAGGTAGGCAACAGTGTAGAGGAGACGGGAGGAGGCAGAAGGATAGGGGGGTGGTAAGTAGGGGATGGTAGG
>NW_019014607.1:905100-919944 GCF_000150535.2 Carica papaya
GTATATATATATGCATGCCATGCCAACTTTTACTAAAGAACAAATGGAATAAAACCAAGTACAGAAAACCACCTCCCATATTGTCTCCCATATAATCTAATTTTCTTTTTTAATGGCTAATAAATTGTAGATTAAGTTTTTAATCTCTTATAATTAGGTAATTAAAATATATTTTTATACGAAAACGTAATAAATTTATTAAAATTTAATTTAATTTAATCACTGTAATTTTATTTAATATATTAAAATTTTAATTATAGGGTATAATAATTCAATTACCTATATAACTTATGATATACTTGTACAAGCATGTATATGTGCTGTTAATTGATTATACGTATAGAGGGTGTGTGTATATATAGATATATGTATATGTATGTATGTATATGGGGCTAATAAATAAAATGTGATGGGGTTGAAGGATAATTATGAGGAAAATGTATGAGTTGGTGTGTAGGGTCTCTATGTGGCAGGGGGGAGTCAGCTGGGCCAATCTTCTTTATTCTACTTGTCTCGGAAGACTCCAAAATATTGTGCACTTCATTCTGATTTTACTTCGAGGGAATATATACACAACAACTGGCCTACCTATTCCCACCATCTCCATCTCCATCTCCCTCTCTCTCTCTCTCTCTCTCTCTCTCTATATATATATATATATATATATGTTCAAGGGATATATGTATAGGTATATATGCACGTATACACATTTGTGTTCTATGTAATAATAACTGAGGTCGGAAAATTGGGTTGAGGTGATTTTTTTTTAATTTTATTTATATGTTTTTTAAATAATTAGTTTTATTAAATTTTTAAGAAAAAATAAATTATAAACGAAATTAAAAATAATTTTTTAAAAAATAATATAATTTTAAATACGAATATTATTTTTAAAAGAAAAATTAAAGAAAATAAGTTAAAAAATATTATAAAAAAAAGTTCTCTCAGTGAGATGGTCCAATCAGCAGCCTCGGCAAATCGACGCACGTCGCGTGGTAACTCCCTGCTGACATTAGCACCACACGGGAAGCCATGCGAGCGATCTGCGTGCCTAACAATCTGACAATCCAGATCTCATTCCACTCGAGTGAATAGTTCAGATGCGTTCTCTCTTTAAACCCGATCAGACAGATGAGATGGATCGGTCATCCTCGTTTCACGTCAACACAAACGGACGGCTCAAATTGAAGAGGAAATTTTATTTAAACTCCTCATCACAGGAGAACCTAACCTAGCCACCAGTCCCCGTTGAAGAAGAAGAACCAGATGCTGGAGAAGAAGATCGGCCCCTGGCTACCGCCGCACCGGAGCCACCATTGATCGCCAAAAAAGGTAATTTTTTCCTTTCCCACTCAAAATTCGATTCCGAGGTTCTCTCTGGCCATATCCGAGTAAAAGAAATGGTGGGTAAGCCGAAAAATGTCGACAAAGCCCGACGGAGTCACGGCAGCCAAAATCCTAAACCCCCTCTGATGAGCCCATTCTCATTTTTTGTTTCACACGATTCTTTGAGCATTGTGTTTACTGTCTCTTTCTGTGCAGATTAGCAAAAGAAGAAATCCTAGCGAAGGAGAACCAGCGGAGCCACTGCATTCAGAGAGTCCCCACCGGTATGTTTAGTTTTTTAGTTTTTCTGGCCAACTGAGACTTCTTAATGTATTTTTTTGTAAGGATACGTATAAAACTAGCTAAATCCAGCTAAAACTAGCCAGATCGAGGCAAACTACTGCCATGGGTGGCGAAGCCGGCATTGGAGCATGGCGGTGTCGCCGTGCCGGAACCCTAAAATTGGTCAGAAATGATTTTCAATGCCGATTTTAGATTTTGGGGTATCTTTAGGTACATGATGAATATTTTAATTCCCGCAGCAAAAATTTGAGGCCCACCAAGAGGCGTAGTGAGTAGCACAATATTTCGAAACACCGATCCTGATAAGGATCCTTCA
This sequence comes from Carica papaya, assembly GCF_000150535.2. The sequence goes on from NW_019014607.1 coordinate 907,046, forward strand.
CCATATTTTCTGTTACGGTAAATTGAGACTTAATAATTAATAATTTTATATTTTATGAAAATAAAAAAAAATCATAATAATAATTACATGTCGCTAGTGGAGTCGAAATCAATCAGTATACGATTGCTCTAATTTACTATCATTTTCTCCTGTATTGCTTAAAATATTTACTATTGAATTATGTGCATTAAATTGTTAATTTGAATTGTGTCCTCGATTATCTGGTTTATTTAATTTTTTATGTACTATTTATTTATTTATTTAGTTATTTGCTTACTCGATTATGATAAACTATGTTTGCTTACTTAGATGCTTTTTAGGTTAATCTATAAATACGGAATAAAATGTTGGTATCCGATTGGTAGTTGTTTGGATGATGAGAATATATACATATTAAAACTTATTAAGCATCCTGGGAAAGGATGGACAGATTCGATACATAGAAAATCTTATTGTGAACATTATCTAAATTGGATGTGGCTGAAAAATCCCATACCAGAAGGGTTTAGGAGATATGGTTCACTTTCATACTGAACGGGGTATCGAGACGATGGTATGTTTGGTGTCCATTACCAAATGGAGTATTAGGACGACTGAGTTAATTGTCAATCTAAATATTAGGTTCACGAGTAAGGGGATATCTCTATAAACTCCCAGGGGTCCTGGTAAATAAGTTAGAATGAAGAATTACTTATTTTATGCACTAAATTAAAATATCACTTGGTTTCTTATTTTCATATGTTGTTTTCAAAAAAACTCATAATATCAAGTATGAAATAAAACGTTTTAGAGTTAAATGTATTCACTTAAATCAATAGCTTCATTAGTTATTTTGTAATTTCTACTAACTTTAGATTTTTCATATAAGTGATTAATGTGATATTCTTACTGGAGTAGTGTAGCTCACCCTTTTATTAACCATTTTAGATCAAGAATATCAAGATTCAGATCTCGATCAGTGAGAGAGTTGTGAGTAGTTCACCTCTCGAACTCCCTTTACGTGCTAGATGAGGTTAACTTCTAGGATATTTATTTATTTATTTTTAATTATCGTTTATCTTTTTTTACGAACTAATGTAGAATAGATATTCTCGTAACTATATTGGGCATTCCAATTCACTGTGTAAGAAGTGTAAACTCTATTTATTATTCATTTTCGTATTTAAATAATATATCATTTTTTTTAGTTTCAGACTTTTACATTATATATGCATATACAAGCTAGTAACTCCACCTTTTAAAATTGGTTAAAATAAAATCAATTTATCATGATTTACTAATATATTAATAAATTAAGTTTTAATCATGCTGAATTAAATATTACGAGATAACACCAATCTATAATATATTTATAAAGTGATGAATTCTATCTGTACAAATATACATGCCCGTATAAACATTTATGTTATATATACATATACAAGCTAGTAACTCCACATGTTATGATTAGTTAGGATAAAATTAACTTATCACGATTTACTAAAATATTAATAAATTAAGTTTTAATCTCGTTAAATCAAATATTATTATGAGATAGTAATCGTCAACACGTACCGTATTCATAACTTATATGATTGTGTGTGTGTGTGTGTGTATATGTATATATATGTATATACATATGTTGGCTATTGCATGTATTTAGGGAGAAGAGTCAGAATTAAAAAGTCAATATTAGAAAGTATCTATTGTGGGGGGTAGTAAGTTATTATAATTTTTCTTTCACCTTTCCCTTTCTACTTTTCATTTATACATATATATATACGCGCGCGCACACACACACACACACACATATAAATATATATATATATGTATAGATATATATATATACACACACACGCGCACATGAGGATATGATCCTTCTAGGAAGCTGGTGAAAGTGCTCTTTTTGAAAGGAAAAGGTTCCTGGATCAACTTATTTTCTTCTGAAGAAAAAAAAAATAAAAAAAAAAATTCGTAAATTGGATTTAAAATAAAGTTAAAATTGGGAAATTCTCATTTTACAAAATGTGGGCCCTACAGGCTATAACATGGGCCCAATGGGCCCCACAGCCTCAGCCCCTAAAGCATCCATCCAAACCACTTGTTCGGGCCCATTGTTTTTTTTTTAAAATTAATTAAAGAAAAACCATTCGAATTTGGGATTATAAAATATTTTTTAATTAAAATTAATTATACGTTATTGCGTATATAATATATTTTCAAGTAAAATATTATACGTATAAATATAATTAGACGTGCGTCATGGTACAGAATTATGACGTCAACGAAGAAAATATAAAAAATAATTAATTAATTTTAAAAAATTAAATAATTAATTGAAATTAGGAAGCTGAAAATTGCATGGAATCTCTGCGAAGTACTTTTTAGAGAGTTGTCCGTGTGGGTTTTGCTCCTAATTATGATATAGTGTTCTTTCTTATGGATGTGGGTTCATTTCTCTCTAGCTTTACTTGTATGTATGTATATATATATATATATATATATATATATATGTATATATATGTGTGTTTGTATATATATAGATACGCATAAAGACACTAAAGGATATACACGCACTCACAAATAGGACAGACCCACACACACATATTTTTTGAAAAAAACATAAAGGTGTATATACACCCATATAAATATATATGTCAATTGATTTGATTTTCAGAAATTGACATCAATTTTTGACTTAAAAAAATTCGTTATCTCCCTTTTTTTTTTCTAGAAAAAATACATATTCATCAATTAAATTATATATATATATATACACACACACTAATTATAAAATAATATTTAAATAAAAATACATATAAAAATACAATCATGTAAAATAAATATTCAAATTGAACCTTCACCAAATATTAACCTAAAATTCGAATTCTAATATTATTAGGTGATTTAATTTAAATTAATTTATGTAAAATAAAAATTAGAAAATACTAATAGATTATGCGTCAAAAAAAATATAAAAACAATGTCATAAAGTTAGTCGTATTAAATCTCTCTCTGAAATTATGGCATATGATGTGTGTGTGTGTGTATATATATGTTGTATATATATATTATATATATATATATGTATAAGCAAAGATACCCAATACCTACAACTTGGAGAGAATCCCCATGCACAATAATAAAGCCACGTAGCTTTAACAGAAGAGAATGGATCATGAATAAAGCATAAATTTATATGTATATGAGCACACGGATAATCACCATCATCATCATACAAAAAGATAATTATATCTATACAGTGTAGGCATTTTAATGTTGTATATCTGCATCATACACACACACACACACACACACGTATATATATATATATGTGTGTGTGTGTGTGTGTTATCAAATGATGTATCATCAGATGGAACTGTGTGATTATGTCAATCGGGACCTCTGAAACAAAGTTGTCTCAGCACCTACCTCAAAATCTCATCCTTACACTTTATATTTATATTCCTCAAACATATAAATTTTTTTAGTTTTATATTTATGGAATCATTGATATTTTAATATTTATATGTATTTATACAGTATTATTATATTATTATTAAATAATTTAATTTAATTTAATGGGGTACGTAATGGCATGGTCATAATTTCACTGAAAAACAAGTGTCCGATATTAATTTTGAGTGTCCTTCGCTGGCTAGCTTTTATTATCATGACGTCTCTCTATATATATATATATATATGTCTGCTTGAATGTATGTATACATATATATTATTCCTTTAACATCTTGTTGTCCCTTAGGTCTTATTTGGCATATATATTCCTTTAATTGAAGTAATCTTTTCTCTAATGAAAATTGGAAATTTTAACATTAATAAAGTTTTTTTCTTGCTTTTCAGAATATATATATATATATATACCAATTAATATATAATTTAAACATTAGATGGTTATAGTTTTTGATTAAAAAAAAAATTTCTTTAGATGCTAGAATGGTTATGTATGTATCTATGTATGTCAGTATGTATGTATGTATGTATGTATAAAAGCCATGGATGTATTATTTATATATATACACATATATGTTGTACGTGAAAAGCTAGTGATTCGAGCCAAGGGAGACAAAGCTGTCTCCTCTGTGTTGGAAGATGAACAGAGAAGAGAAAAAAAATATATATATATGTATGTACTAAAATTCTCTCTTACAGTCAGATATGTTTTGTCTACAATAAACACAAGATTGATCGTGGAAAGCTGTATATATAAATAATGTCTGCATATAAATATTATAAAAATATAATGAACAGATATATATATATATATATATAATGTATAGTAATAACTAATCTGAAGTGAAAAGAGGAGGAATTAAACTAAAGAAAGAAGCCTTGGGATTTTAAGTGGAAAAGGCTGAGTTCAACTGTTTAGGCAGGTAATGGAATACCGAGTACTACTGTGTTTAACCCCTGCAGCCCGTTCTTGATCCTCTCATATATACATACATATATATATATATATACACACTCTATATAATGAATTATATACGGGTATTAACTGCAGCTCATGACCCATATACAAAGTTCTTGCCTTTAAAAAGTTTGCTCTCGAAATTAATTAACTCCCAAATTTCATCTCGTGTAGTAAACTTAGTTAAGATGTTGCAGAGATTTTTATATTGGGGTATCATATATATATTAATATGTGTGCATGTAAAGTACATAAATGCAATAAGTTTATATACGTAGGTAGGAAATTAATGTTGAAAAAGTAGGTAGGTGTTAAATATTCCTAGCATTTTATACATGATGTAGTATAAAACTCCATGCAGTGAAAAGGGTAGGTACATATATATATATATATATATAGTGGTTTGATAACATAAGGGAAAGAAGAGTAGGGCAAAATTAAAGGGGTAAATTTGGTGGTAGGCCTGGTCTCTCCAGCAAAAGGGTACCTTAGTTCATCATAAATAAATTCACCCCAACTTCTCATTATTCGTATACATCTACGTATGATATATGGATGTTTCATAATGTATCGTAGAAAGTATATGTATATATATATATATATATGTGTGTGTGTGTGTGTGTCTGTGATGACTAACCCTCACACGGTCAACCAACTAAACATTTTACCTTTTGTTCGATGGGTTTTAAGAGCATGTACGTATATATATATATGTATGTATGTATGTATGTATCTATGTATGTATAGTTGCTGTTAGTGTTTTGAGTAATTAGAAGAAGAATGGGATTGGGAGGCGGTCAAAGGGTCCATGAGACGTCGTTTCAATGAACAGTAGAATGGATGAGAGAGAAGAGTAAGCGTAGTAGTACTGTAGTTGGCATCAGTGTATGTTGCAATTTTCCCCAACCACTTGGGGCTCCACATTTAAGCACTTCGTTTTTTAGCCCATCCCTTTCTTTCTCCCTCCAAAACAAAGCTGCCAACAAGATCCACTACATTTATATCTCTCATCAACACTACTACATACATACATACACACACACACACATGTATGTATATATATATACACACACACACCCATTAGCACAGAGCTTTATGGGTTAACTTCATATAATTTTATTTAAAACCATAAGTATCAAATATTTGATTCAGTAGGTTTAGAGTTTAACATGTTAATGTTTTAAACTTTATTTGCAACAAAATTTATGAGTTACATAGAAATTCATACATATATGCATACATTTTAGCATTGTAAGTGTGTGTGTGTGTGTATATATATATAATATTCAAACATGTGGGTATATATGTAATATAGTGAGAAGGTAAAAGCTAATGATTTGGTTTGAATTAGTTCAAGTAATTATAGTGAATCTCTTCATATGGTATATGTTCCATCTATCAACAAACATCCCTCCACTAAGCAAAGCAATAAAAGGGCATCATATGCACCCTTCAAAAAGCTGATGTATTTGCAGCATGAAAAGCCTATTTCACAACTATCTACAAATTCATTCCCACATCAACAAAATGAATATAATTATTATGTATACATATACATTATCTGTCCTGTCTTATATATATATATATATATTCATTGATCATGAGCTTTTTCTTTTAATTTCTTTTGATTCTTTTGTTGGGATCATAGCCATATATCTATATATATATATATATATGATTCTCAAGTACTTATATAATTCATTGTATGTATATCATGAGTGTTGGAGGCAGAGATTTGGTGAACACCCAAAGATGAAGATCTATTCAAAGTGAAAAAGAAATAATTCAATTATTAAAGCTATAAGCTAAAAGCCAACATCCCCATAAAAACTTAAAAAAAGTGCTTCTTAAGATATTCCCCTCCCTTTAAAACTCTTTTCTTATGTTAACACATGTGCACTTAATTACTTGGATTTATAATGGCTTTCACATTTTAATAATTACATATGTATAAGATTCTTCATGCTTTATCATCACAAATATTATTTATCTTATTATATACATATATATATATACATACATACATTTTTATTACAATGGTATATTCATAAATTTATTTTATACATTTTTCTTATGAAAAAAATAATTATTAATTAAGTAGTAATTACTACTTATTCTTTTGAGAATATAAAACTTCACTCATCATTTGCATAATAAAGGTCTTTTGCGTTGGATTAGGTATCAATATCTATAGGTAGGAATCACCATAATTATCCTCAAAATAAGGTGTAATTATACACACACACACACAACTATGGTAGCTCCTATGTATACACACACACACACACACACACACACATATATATATATAGATATACATAACATATACATACGTGTATTTGGATATAAATGAGCTTGCCTAGCTCGCATCTAAGCATTGTGTTTTGGGATATATCTTTAATACTAATGAATAGATATGAGTTACTAGATATATAAAATATATATATATATATCTTAATTACATAATAAATAAATATAAAATGATACTATATGTATATATTTATATTAGTAATTAATATCATAGAATTTTAAATTTTTCTAATAAACAACAATAATACAAAATGTTTAAATCGAAATAAAAATCAAACAAGAGATTAGTAAATAAGGACCAAAAGTCAACTACTTATAAGACCGGCTCTATCCATAATTATATGTTTTCTTACTAATTAAGAAATTAAACTCGATCATCAACATCATAATCAGCCTATCAATCCAAAAGATTTCAACTAGTACTCAGTACTTATAACTAGAGATTATATATGCATGAATATAATTAGCTAAATTAATCCAATTAATCTACCTACTTTGACTGCATGGACGAGTCATTATCTTGTTCGACTTCGGAAGCAGGGTCATCTTCTTCCTCAAACCCATCCATCCCATAAGCTCCATGGCCATTTCCGAAAGCTCTGATGTGATCTTTAAGCGATCTCTTGTGCTTGAAATCAGACCCACATATACAATACCAGAGCTTCCCACAGTTCTTCTCGTGGGTTCTCCAGTCTCCCCTTACCGCAAAAGCCTTGCCGCATTTTCTGCACATGAAGGGTTTGATTCCATGCTTTCTCTTGTAATGGGTTTGCAGAGTTCTGAAATCTTTGAGAGGCTTGGCTCGAGGATGGTCGATGTTGTTTCTGCAACCTGGCGCACAGCAGTAGCATGGAAGCCGCAGCATACCCGTCGGCTGGGTGCCTCGTAATGACTCCGGCCCTTTTCTGTATTGAGATCCATGTCCCCACATATGCATCTATATGTACATGTATAAGTAAATACATGGAGAGAGAGAGAGAGAGAGAGAGAGAGAGAGAGAGAGAGAGAACACGAACACAGTTCAATCACACTAGAGATCAACCAGTCGATCAACACAACAAAACTTAAACAGAAAAAAGGAGATGAATATATATAAAGTGCCTAGCTTTCTAATCATCACAGATTATGTATATGTGTATGTGTGTGTGTGTGTGTGTGTGTGTGTGTGTGTGTGTGTGTGTGTGTGTGTGTGTGTGTGTGTATAGAACACAAAGACACTTCAGTCACACTAGAGATCAATCAGTCGATCAACACAACAAAACTTGAACAGAAAAAAGGTGATGAATAACATGTGGATTTATATTATGCACATGTATGTATAAATTAAAGTCCCAGCGAGAGACTCTTATTATATCATACATATATATTTTTACACCAAATGTGTGAAATTTACAGCACTAAGGCGATTAGAATATGTAATCTGTCATTGGATATTGGTATATGTATATATATAGATCTATTTTCTTGATCAAATGAATGTTTGCTGTTTAATTTCCAGAAGAAATTTGTTTCTTTCTTGGTCTTACAATCATCTATATATTATCCAGTTAAACGAAATTCCAAAGACCTTCTTCACATTCGAGAAAAATGCGAATTGTAAGAAAAAGGTAGCTAGTGTATAAATATGGGGGTGGATGTGTGTGCTGATATATATATGTATACGTATATGTATATGTATATGTATGAGACATCGTATGAAATGGGGGTTTCCACGAGTTGTATGAACAGTTGGTTTGCAGGCAATGAGATAAATTTGTATTCTTGATTGAATCATGTCCAGAATCTCTGAAAAGCAAAGAAGAAAAAAAAAAAACCTGCAAAATTTTCAGTTGTACACGTCTGCCAATGTGTATTGCGCACAGACTTTCAAAGTACTAAAGACATAAGGAACATTGATCGTCTTGTTCAATCACATAAAGGGAGAGGTATTATTTTTTATCTCTCACTCTCAGTTTGGATCAGAAATTAGATTTATTTATTAATCCAACACCACCAAACCCATATGTCACATGCAACAATCTCCCCAACCCAGAAGAAGAAGAAGATGATGATGACGATGAAAATATATTTACACACATATATATACATATACCCAGAAGGAAAAATAGATGAAGAGATTGAAAATGGAGTAATGTTTTACCCTTAGCTAGGGTCATGGATTGTTTTCTTTTTCCCCTTAGAATCCAAGCATAGGAGACCAATTTAAGATCCAAATCAGGAAAAACACAGACAAAGAGAAGAAAATGCCTCAGAATTTGTAAATTCACATGTTATGAATTCCTTTTTTAGTAGAAATCAAAACCAGAAAAAGGGAAAGAAAGAAAATCAGTTTGCCCAGAAAAAAAAAAAAGACCAAAGGAGCTGGCTTTTGGCTTTGGGGTAATAATAATAATAATAATAATAAAATTATTACCTATAAAAAATGAAATTAACCGAAGAGGTGATGATATACCTGCATGTTATTGTATCTGTTGAAGGTCTTGCAGCAAACAGGACAAGAAAACTGTGTAGGACCAATAAGAATCTGAGAAGGAGTAGGGATCCAATACTGACCCTTGTTGAGTCTGCTTATAGGGTACCCAGAAGACTCATCGCCTCCATGAATATCTCTTTCTTTATCTGTATTGATCTCCGATGAGGAAGATAACACCGACGCCATCTCTGCCGCGCTAGGGCTTGGTAACCCTATATGCAGTGCAACCGTAACAGCAGCATCGTCGTCTTCACTTGCTGATGAGAAAAGAGTAGTTGTTGTTGTAGTAGTAGTTGCAGATAGAAGACGATCTTCTCCATCTTCTTGAACTTCTTGATCTTCTTCTTCTTCTTCTTCCTCGTGATTTTGTTTCCTTGTTGGGGTTAAGGACAAGAGAGGTAGGGCTTCTCGCAGAGGAGGAGACGTCGGTGGGTTTGGGTACTGGTGTTGTTGTTGATGGAAGTTGTAAGAGAAGTGGGTGTAAAGAGGGTGTGAGGAAGAAGAAGAAGAAGAAGAAGAAGGAGGAGGAGGAGGAGGAGGAGGAGGAGGATTTGCAGATGGGTAATGGTGAAGAGGGTTGAACTTGAACCAGCCTGTTAAGAAATTTGAGTAAGGGCTGTTGTCCGCCATAGTTGACGAAGCTCTCTGGTTGGATTTTGGTTTTTTTATAGAGAGAGAAAGAGGAGGAAGAAGAAGATGATGACTAAAGCGTGTGAATGGCGGAGGGTGGAGATTGTAATTAATTTTTCCTGTAATATAAAAACAGATCAAGAGGAAAAGAAAAATAAAAGAAGATGATGAAGAAGAAATAAAGCAAAAGGGGAAGAAGATAAAATCACCTGTAGTGGGAAGTGGAAGGACGAAGACTGTGCAGTCCTTTTTAGGGTAATTTAGAATAAATAATAAAATAATATATTTACGTACAGTACAGTAAATTTTTCTTTTTTAAAAAAAAAAAATTAATATTTTAATTTAATAATATAATTACTGAATTACGGGTATAAGTAGAAACCGTTAATGTCCGTTTTATAACAGTAACCGCGGATGGCCCGTCAACCTCATGCTCTTACTCAATTACTAAAATACCCCTCCTTTTCAAATTTACAAATTAATATATTATCTAACTTTTATATTATTATTACGTTAATAAAAACATTTATTCTTTAAGAAAATAGACATTATGTATTTAACAAAAATAAAAATTATTTTTTAAAAAATACATTCGTACTTATATTTGAAAAAATATATATAAGTACATAATTCTACAAGTATAATATATTATATTGAAAAAATAAATAATAATAAAGGAATTAATTTTAAAAAATGAGGATTTTATTATTATTATTATTTTTTAAAAAAAAGGCAAAATTTAAAGGTACGTGAAGCTAAGTAGTTTTGAGTGTAGGCCAACATATCCATTGGTGTGCGGACGTAGTGGTCGGCTTTTGCCTTTGCCTTAATTCCAGCTCCGTCTCTCATCTCCATTTTCACTGCCCCACAACCCTAATTTTCTCTCCACCTTTTAAATTATATTATATATATATATATACATATAGTATATATTATTATGAATTTCCACATGGGTTTGGTGAATTTTCGCAAATAATTAATTAAAATTTGATTATAATGTAATTTTGAATAATGGGTCGTATTGATTTTGAGTTTATTTTATCTAAAAACTAATTAAAGTAAACTAGTGTAAAATACGATTAAGTACATATAATATCTATATATGTGTGTGCGTGTGTGTGTGTGGGTGTATATATATATATATATATAGAATAAAAGGTAGGAGAGTAAATGAGGATTAATATTACCAGAAGTAAAATACTTAAAGAGTAGTATTTTCCATCATTAACAAAGTACATCTTCCCATAAATTCTGTCAAACTTCTACCTGCAACTCCTCATCTCACCCACACTATCATATATATACATACATACATACGTGTGTGTGTCTTTGTGTGTGTGAGAGAGAGAGAGAGAGAGTATGTATATATATAAATAAATACATCAGTCTTGCATGTTCAACATATTTAATCTGTACTGCAAACATGATATCTCTTAAAAATTCAACCAATCATCATTAATATTTTGAAATCAATTTTTTTGGTGGTTTGAAAATTTTCAATTTCATATAATTTAGGGCATGTGTGTTTTATATATATATATATAATTAATATAAGTATCAGAACTATCAAATCAACTCTATAATGAATCCCAATGTCTTATATTTTATATAGATTTAATTAATCTCTCTAATTTCTTATTAAACATGAGTAATTTCTCAAGCTAATTCTAAAATCATAATAACCCTCTTTCATTTTGGCTAAGTAATTTACATACATAGATATATAGATATGTATATATGTATAGATATAGATGAATTTAGAAGATGATAGACTCCACTATATCTCTCTTTTCCCCCCCTTGAAAGCAAAAAGAATTAACCTTTTGTTCACAATCTATATGATGTCAGATCTGGCAAAGCAAAAAAGGGTTACCTTATATTGCTAGCAACCCTACAAACAACAGTGTAATACCCACATTTATATTTGACTTTACATCAAATCATAATTAATTCTTGAAATTTAATATTTATTATATTAAAAAAAAATTTGAGTTTCCATCAAATTTTCAGTGGAAAAAATCTAAAATAATTAAATTATCTTTAGAAACTTCAAAAAAAAAAAAAATAGCCTATGCAAAATGAGTTATTTAAAAAAAATTCAAAATTTTAAAAAATAACCTAATTATTTTTAATTTTTTCTTTATAAAAATGGGTAGAAACTAATTTTTTTTAAAAAAATAAATTTAAAATGCTAAGACCAAATTGTAAAAAATATATATATATACTAATTTTAAAAATTGAGTTTCCATCAAATTTTCAATGGAAAAAATTTAAAATAATTAAATTATCTTTAGAAACTTCAAAAAGAAAAATAACTTGTTTTAAAATTTTAAATAATTAAAAAATAAAGAAAATAAAAAAATTAACTTTTATGCAAAATAAATTATTTTATAAAAAAAATTTAAAATTTTAAAAAAATCTAATTATTTTTTTTATAAAATGTGTAGGAACTAAGTTTTTTTAAATAAATTTAAAATGTTAAGATCAAATTGTAATTAAAAAAAATATTACGAATGAAACTATAAAAAATGCCGAATTTTATAAAATAATTTAATAATTTACCCGTAATTTTATTATAATATTCAAGAATTATGTATATATATATATATGTATATATAACTTCAGGTTTTCACCTTACTATGCATTGGTAATTAAATTAGTTTAAAATTTTATAGTAGACTGTGAATTTTTTTCCCCCACGGTAATTAAAATGAGTTATTTGGTTAAGTGTTAAAAATATATTGTAAAATTTCTAGAGTAAATTCTCTAGTTTCAATATGAATAACACAAGTTTCAATATATATATATATATATATATATATATATATACACACACACACGTGTATATGCATAACATGTATTTCACTATCTCACAAAATTATATTCAACAAATCACATACACCTCACAGCTTAACAAAACAAAATTATATGCATGAGTCTATATGTGTGTGTGTGTGTATAATAATGCATGCAATTGTTAAACATATATATATATATATATGTGTGTCAGTTGCATGCATTATTATACACACACACACACATATAGACTCATGCATATAATTTTGTTTTGTTAAGCTG
>NW_019014608.1:62183-81453 GCF_000150535.2 Carica papaya
GTAGTAATATAATTACATAATCATTACAAAGGGCACCTCAGGGATAGATAGTTTTAGGTGCATATATTAATTAGAGCAAAGACCTAGGCTTGAGTCCCTCCTCCCCCCTACATTGATTCTATAAGGAACAGCATAATTATGACATAAATTCCTTTTACAACTAAAAGTATTCCTATTTAGCTTCTTCTCATCATGCATCACCAACAGATGCATGCGTGAATGGCACGCCCAGATTGAGAGTTTCATTTTTGCTTAACCATCTAAAAACTAGGCAACTGAATACAAAGTTTTTTCCCAAACTTATTCAAGTTTCTTTGGCTAAATTATACCGGTGAGTTGATATCCCTTTGTATGTGCTAGTTGGTTCATAATTTTTTTTGGTAAGTGCAGTTTGCAGTATTGTATGAGGCACGTGCAAATACCGGCGTTGACAGGATGAAAATCATAAATGCTGTGGCAAAATCTGTCCCAGGACCTCATAAAGTTGACCTGAGCAATCCTGACAAAACAATCGTAGTTGAAGTGGTGAAGGTAAGAGAGTCTTCTCAGAGTTTGTTAGAGAAGAAATATTTGCCTAAGCTGCTCATTTCCTGCATGCCTCTAAAAGTTTCAACTTGGTGCATGCCTCTAAAAGTTTCAACTTGGTCTAAGTTTTTGTTGCTCATTTGCCACATGCTTCTAAAACTTCTCATATTTTTTAAGCTTGATTTGTTTAAGTTATGTAAAAATTAAAAGCTTGTCTTTTTAGCTGGGGAGTACGTCCGTGGCTTGAGCTCCTTCTCTTTGTTTTTACAGACTGTATGCTTGATTGGAGTTGTCGAAAAGTACAAGGAGTTAGCCAAATACAACCTGAGGCAGCTCACTTCACCAAAATAACCAACTCATCTCATTTTTTAAGCAGGGAAAGTGTGAGTGGGTATGGCTATTGTGGGCTAGCCAAATACAACCTGAGGCAGCTCACTTCACCAAAATAACCAACTCATCTCATTTTTTAAGCAGGGAAAGTGTGAGTGGGTAACTGGCTATTGTGGGCCAGATAAATCTTTCATGCTTCAAAAATTATTTAGATCTACTTTCTGTTTTGAGGGGAAAAAAAACAGCAGGCTGCAAACATCACCAGCTTATGTGGACAGATTCTTAAATTTTAATTTCATGCCTAGAAAATTGCTAACTGGTGAAATTCTACAGAATTTTTTCTCCAGTACTTTTTCATTCATGAGATATTGAATGAAAAATATACTGAAGAAAAATAAAATTTTGAATCAAAATAATATATATTCCTTCTTGCAATAGAAATTCACAATTAAACACAAGCAAATTTGATTTGGACATCAAATACATAAATTGACATCAAACACAAGCAAATTTAATAAAGTTCCTTTTTCCTATTCTTAACATTGTAAGATCTATGATCCTATCAATAAGCAAATTTATTGTTCTGTTTATTACTTAGCATGTTAAATCATATCCTAATTGAACAAAGATTTCTCTGTCAAATCGTGCTATAATCATATCATGAGGACTGGACAGAGACATGATTTCCTGGCTCACTAAATCTGGAAAATCAGAGGTGCTTCCTAGAATCATCTTTTTCGCTTGAAAGGCTAGTCGAGAATGCATCTTGACCAAAAAGGTCAGAACTATGGACACCACAAAAAAATGTGGTTGCATCTTGACCAAAAAGGCTAGTCGAGAATGCATCTTGACCAAAAAGGTCAGAACTATGGACACCACAAAAAAATGTGGTTGCAAAATTCACTGCATTCATGCATTACTGCAGTGAATTTTGATCTATGGTGATGATATATGGTTTCTAAAAAGACCACATTTTTTTGTGGTGTCTTACTGCATATCTATGGTGCATGATATATTGGGGTTATGACGGGTTCAGCCAACGAGGAAATATGGGCTTGGAAAGGGAATAATTCCCATTCACCATTTTTAGGTCTTTTGGAAATAAATTGTAGAATTTTTTAGAGTAAAGAGGTAGGGAATAATATTTTGTTAGGGTTAGGGACGAACACTTTAAGAATATCAGTGACACTCTAACACAATTGTTAATTTTTTGTACATGAATGTACTACGTCCTTTGATACATTGTTAATAACATTTAAAAAAGGAAGAAAGGTTGTACGGAATGAATAATGATTCTCAAAAATTTGAAATAACTGTCATTTAATCATTCATCAAGAATAAAAAGGCCCTTGATCTGTAAAAGGTACAAAGAATTGAAGGAATGAACCATACAACTATCAAGTTTGTACTAACTTGATCAAACAAAAACAAACTCCTTATCATCCTGAAAGTCATTATGCACTGGTAGTCATTATGCACTGGTAGGAGGTTTGTACAACTTCTCAACCATCTTCCTGTATTCTGCAAAAGACAAACATAGATGTGTTAAAAAAGATGTTTTCTCATCACAAAACCTTAGAACTGTGAATATAGTCCACTGCGTATTTTCTTATATTCACCTTCTTGATTGCTCCAAAGTTGGGCTGCTTGAGTGTTTAGAGGTGAGCTGATGTTTGGTTCTGAACAAGGAATTATAAGGAAAAAAAGTGAAAAATTGGATATTGACCAACAAACTAGGATCTTTTTCTTTTTCTTTTTTTTTTTAATGTTTCTAATTGAATGGACGAAAAAGAAATTACCTCCAAGCAGACTCTGGATTGATAGCAGTATGGTTCTCACATCATAAGCAGATGACCACTTATCCTACATAACCAACACACGTATATTATGTACTTATATATATGTACACGCACTTGCCTAGGAAGATAGACCGCAGAAGTACCTGAAGAATGTCCAAGCAAATATTGCCATAGACATCAACATTGGGATGGAAGCAGTTGGTGTCGAACTTCACTTTTGGAGGTTTAAATGGATAATCACTGGGAAACTTAAGGGATAGTCTGTATTCTGTTCCCTCAAACACTGTGTCCTTGCTTCCAGTGATTGTCCCTTTCCAGCAGAATATATTGTCCTCCTCTGGGAAGGCAGATATCCCAGTATCTCCACTCATCTGGTAATCGAATTAGAACATAATAAAGATTCAGTTGGAAAGTTTAAGTCACTTCAATTACTTTTTATGGATGCTAAAAGCCGAACTAGTTTTGAATCAGTAATAAAGAAAGTAGTAAAACTCATATGGGTTTCACTTTAGTTTATCTGAGAATTGAATTAGAACATAACAAAGATTCAGTTGGAAAAGCCTAAGTCACTTCAATTACCTTTCATGGCTACTAAACGCCTAACTATTTTTGAATCAGTAATAAAGAAAGTACTAAAACTAATACGGGTTTCACTTTAGTTCTCTTCTGAGAGTTGAATTAGAACATAACAAAGATTCAGTTTGGAAAGCCTAAGTCACTTCAATTACCTTTCCATGGATACTATACGCCTAACTATTTTTGAATCACCAATAAAGAAAGTACTTAAACTCATACGGGTTTCACTTTGGTTCTCTTCTGAGAATTGAATTAGAACATAACAAAGATTCAGTTTGGAAAGCCTAAGTCACTTCAATTACCTTTCCATGGATACTAAACGCCTAACTTTTGGGATCAGTAATAAAGAAAGTACAAAACTCGTATGGGTTTCACTTTAGTTTCCTCAGCAAAAGAAATGGTTCTTACCATCAAGGCCATCAATTCTGATTGCAACCTGTGGTAAAGACAGAGGGAAAAAATTAGACACCCACAAAATCAAACTGCAAAAACCAGTAATCAAGTAAACAATCAAACCCTAAACCAAATCCTAAACCCTAAACCAAACTATTGAAGAAGTGAACAATCAAATCCTAAACCCTAAAATCAAACCAATCATAAAAGTAAACAACAAACCCTATACCAAACCAGTGAAAAAGTAAAACAATCAAACCCTAAACCCAAAAACTAGTAACAGAAGCAGATGCAGGGTGGCGCTCATAAAAGGCAAATAAAATTATAAATTCAAGCATACCCAAAAACCCTAGAGAATTTTATCTAAAATAAGCTCCCTTCCGCAAAAACACAGCAAATCCCCTTGTCAAGATCAGTCCAAGAACCACAAAATTAAACCCCCTCCCTTAAAAAAAAAAACAAAATTCTTCACAAAGCTTGTTATTTTTTTCCCAAAAAGATCAGTAGATTGTAGATACCAGATCTAATCTGAATAGAGATCAAATGATTAAATTGAAAAAAAAAAAAAAAAAGAGCCAAAAGACTGGGTATCGAAAAAACTCGTATAGCTTTCGAGACCTTTTGAGTACGGATTGAGTATCAACGCTCTTCGCCGGCGGAACAGCCTGCTTTGATCCAGTCGCAGCAGGAGCGGCCACCGGGGTATTGCCTTGGTACTCATTAACCGCCGCCATATCTTCTTCTTCCTTTATGTTGATCAGAAAAAACCAAAAGAATTTCAAGAAATGATGCTCAAAGCAAGGAAGTCAAAAGAAAGCACAAGAACACAATCGTCAACTTTGATGGAAAAAAGAGTAAAATCGCGGAGGCAAAGAAGAAGAAGAAGAAGAAGAGACTAGAAAAGGCTTCTTTCCCTTCTTCTTTCTTCGCGAGCGAGAGAGTTTCAGGCGCAGAGAATGAGAGACTGAGAGAGAGTGATGAGATAGAAGAGGCGGTGGGTCTGGCTTTAAAACGACGCGGGGTTAAAGAAGAAACGATGTCGGTTTGACAGAAAGAGATTTCAAAATATAATTTTCGAACGTTAAAAGGACGCGGCGGAGATTCGATTTGTCTCACAACGGCTAGTTTTTTTAAGGTACTTTACGATTTGCTACCACGCACCTGAGGTGTAATCGCCAAAGATTTTCCTGATTTGATTTGATTCTTAAAATATTTGTTTTCTTATTTTTCTAAAACCATTTTTTTATACCATTATGTTATTTAAATTGTTTTGTTAAAACGTTTTATTTTATTTTTATTATGAGGAATTAGCCCATATTTATTATCTAAAAATATTTAAAAATTATTTTTCTTTACAAATAAAAAAAAAAATAGGATATTAGCTAAGGAAATAATTTGAATATTTCATAAATATAAAATTCAAGTTTGAGATTCATATTGAGACTGTTTGTTTAATGTATAATGTGTTTGGGAGACTTTAATTGGTTGGATTTTAGAAGGGAAAATAGGATTTAAATACATTTATTGAATGTGTCACATAAACTATATTTTTTTATTAAATTGTAATAAAAAATAATAGTGGACTTACAGTTGTATTTTTAAGTTTCCTTCAGTACTAATTAAATATAATAATAAAATTATAGTAAATTATTCTTATTACAAACTTAATGACGTAATGTAATTGCAATCTTTACCTTTTTACTGCTGAGTGATTATTCAATTATAATTTTATTTTTCCAGCAATGTAAAAAATATAAATATTTATTAAAAAATTATTAAATTAATCAATATTTATTATAAATCTAATTTCTAATATTTTTCTCCTTGCAATTTAGTCCAACGTTTTATATCTGTAAAATTCTTATGTTTTAAACTGTTCTTATGGGGTTAGCTTATTACGCTGTCTCAACCGCAAGAATAATCCAAACAGAGAAAAAAAAAGAAATTAGTTAAGGAAATTAAAATTGGTTTTCAAGGTTAATATATATATATATATATTTATACATAACAATAAATTCAACATACAAACAGGAAATATAAAGAAAATCATATTATTTCTAAAGATTATTACATAAAATCTTTTAACCTAATAAATATTTTCAACCAACTAGACCAGAATGAAGGTTGTAACAAACAGCAAGAAACTTGCACAAACTTTCACTTGTCAATCATAATTGTTCCCCAACAGAACAGCTTTATGTAACATGCAAGAAAACAATGGGATCACTAACTCTGTTAATATATTTTCCTCAGTGGCACATGTATATACGTATTATATAAATATAAATATGTATCTGTTTTTTTAAGAGAAAACCAACATGCACCTAATAAGAAAAGTGACATCACAGCAGTTCATCACTTGCTGTGTCTTTAAAAGGATAGATTTGTAGATGAACAATCCTAAAAAGTAAATAACTAAGCAACTAGAGAGAGCTTAGAGGAAAAAGAGACAGAGAGACATGGAGCATTGGGTTAGATTTGTTGTGCTTATGGTTTGCCTGTTTTTTCCACCTATGGTCGAATGCAAAGTTCGTCGCTACACCTTTAATGTAAGTATATTCTGCAAAGATTAATGCTATGTACAAAAAACTACATTGAAATAAATCATTTAAATAGCAATGCAAGTGTATAATCTACAGAACATACTATATGTAGAAGACTTCCATTAAAATAAATCACTTTAATAGCAATGCAAGTGTATAATCTACATCAATGAAATTACTAATTTTTTTATTTAATCAGCTACCATATCAGTTTGTAGAAAAACTTCTATAAAAACCATTACACGGTTAGTATTTTTCTTTCATAAAGTATGTCAGAATAACTTTTTCTGTTGTCCAAATAAACAGGCTTTTCATCTCAAATGATGGGATTAAACTAATACATAAACCGAACAACGTGCCACTTACCTAAAGCTGGTTTCATACCTCTAAATAACTTATTTCAAATGGATATTTTCTTTCAACATTAGTAAAATGATATATAATGACCATGAGTTAATGGAATTCTTCCATTTATTTCTTACATACCTACACGCATGATCCATTATAAACTATTCCTTCCTGCTAATGATTATGAGCAGGTGATGACCAAAAGCACAACTAAACTCTGCTCCACCAAGTCCATCGTCACCGTCAATGGACAATTTCCAGGACCCACTTTATATGCAAGGGAAGACGACACAGTGCTTGTCAATGTCGTCAACCAAGTCAAGTACAATGTTTCTATTCACTGGTGAGAGAATTAACAGCATAAATTTATCTTTCCTCTCAATGGTTTAGGGTGTTTAAGGGACAATATATAGAGGACATTCTCCTCGTGAATATTTTAGTATCTGCATAAATGGTTTATCTTTGACTGAACAGCAAAAATATTTAGTTTCAGTGAACGAACATTGTTTTGATAGCAACCTGACCATTAACCAAAAAGATCTCTTATGTATTAACTGCTAATTACTTGTTTGACTTTATTACTATTGGGCAGGCATGGAGTAAGGCAACTTAGAACAGGGTGGGCCGATGGGCCAGCATACATAACACAGTGTCCCATCCAGCCAGGCCAAAACTACCTCTACAATTTCACCATCTCAGGCCAGAGGGGAACCCTTCTTTGGCATGCACATATCCTCTGGCTAAGGGCAACACTCCATGGTGCTATTGTTATCTTGCCTAAGCGTGGGGTGCCCTATCCCTTCCCTAAACCTCACAAGGAAGTAGTAGTCACATTAGGTAATTGCTTACAACATTATCTAATTTTACATCCAACCGAAGTTTTTACTTATTTTTTACTCTAAAATGCCAGGTGAATGGTGGAAGTCAGACACAGAGGCTGTAATCAATCAAGCTCTCAAGTCAGGGTTGGCACCTAATGTCTCGGATGCACACACAATCAATGGACATCCAGGGCCTCTCTCTAACTGTCCTTCACAGGGTATTTAGCCAAAATGTGTATGAGATAGTTTTTACAAGACTTGCTTTGAACACAGTTTAAATGGGTAACCCTACTTGTTTATCATCTGCAGGGGGATTTACATTGCCAGTCCTAAGTGGCAAAACCTACATGCTACGGATAATTAACGCTGCACTCAATGAAGAACTCTTTTTCAAGATTGCTGGCCACAAGCTCACTGTTGTAGAAGTCGATGCCACCTACGTAAAACCATTCAATACAGACACAATCGTTATTGCCCCAGGCCAAACAACTAATGCCCTGATTGCCACTAACCAAAACACAGGTAAGTACTTGGTCACTGCCTCTCCTTTCATGGACTCCCCAATTGCAGTGGATAACATGACAGCGAAAGCTACAATCCACTATTCGGGCACACTTGCTAGTACGGCAACAACACTCACTAAGCCACCACCACAAAATGCAACCCAGGTTGCTAACAATTTCATAAACTCCCTCCGCAGCCTTAATTCAAAAAAATACCCTGCAAAAGTCCCACAAACCATTGATCACAACCTTATGTTCACCGTGGGTTTAGGGGTCAACCCATGCCCGACCTGCAAAGCCGGCAATGGCAGCAGGGTGGTGGCTAGCATGAATAATGTCACATTTGTTATGCCAACCACAGCCTTACTTCAAGCACATTATTTCAACATCAGTGGTGTTTTCACCACTGATTTTCCTAGCAAGCCAGCACATGTATTTGACTACACAGGCAAACAACCGAGAAATCTGCAAACCAAAACTGGAACTAAAGTTTTTAAGCTGGCTTACAATTCTACTGTTCAGCTTGTTTTACAAGATACAGGAATAATATCCCCAGAAAATCATCCTATCCATCTTCACGGGTTCAATTTCTTTGCCATTGGTAAGGGTCTCGGGAATTACAATCCAAATAAGGATCCCAAGAATTTTAATCTCATTGATCCTGTCGAGAGGAACACAATTGGAGTACCGTCTGGTGGATGGGTGGCTATCAGATTCCGAGCAGATAATCCAGGTACACTAGTACCATTCTTTAAATAAACTGTCTTACATTTCCACAGACTATCAAGTTTCAATTTTTTTTCGTTTGCTTAGTTCTTAGATTCTACAATTCTTTACATATACTCTTTTTGCAGGAGTTTGGTTCATGCATTGCCATTTGGAAGTGCACACAACCTGGGGGCTGAAAATGGCTTTCTTGGTGGCGAATGGCAAAGGCCCTAATGAGTCAATTTTACCACCTCCACATGATCTTCCGAAATGCTAAAACCGCCAAAAGAACTCACAATGATCACAACTATATAAGGAGAAGAGATTTAAATTTTTGACATGTAGAGGCACAGCAGAAACAAGTGTTACAAAAAAGAAGAGAGCACTAGTGCATGAATATATTAAGTAAACAGGAGTTAAGAATTGCCAATTCTTTATAGAGCAAATAGAAGACCTTGATCAAATTCATTTGAATAAGATTTGTATCAACATTTAGTTATTGAAATGACAACCATATTTGGTCAGCACTCCAAGTCAGGAGCTAATTAAATTGCCTAAAATGACCTCAAGTTTCCCGGCAGATAAAAATTATTGAATGCATTTTTAGTAAAATTTTGCCATTAAGAAGTTATAAAATCAAATAAAGCCCACAGTATATGCATGTAGTTTGGCCAAAATGAACTTAAAGTGCATGCAATTGTATCCAGTCTACATCCTACAAAAGATATCTTTCATATCGTAAGGGAATGTGCTTCTTTTACATGAGATCTTATATGCAAATAGGGAAAAGCTCAATCTCTATAGACTACAAGCAAACTTTACAATGGGCCTATGAAGGGCACACTCTCACAACTGTCTAGGAATGTGGTATAAAAATTTTCACTTTGTCAGAGAGCAACAAATCTAAGAATTAGATAAGAGCAAAGAAAGCAGTACCATTAGCAATGCAGCTTGATTACACGGGCTACCCTTTCAAAGAAGATCGGGCACATGCTTGTGCTGAACATCAAAACCTCTCTCATCCACTCTGGTGCTACTCTTTCAAATGTCCCAAGTGATAATGCACGGTAAAGAAGCTGTCTTTCATCACTAGTTGCTTTGTCTATCCAAGTTAGACTGAACGAATAACCTGTTAAGGCCACAATCAAGGACAAATAAAATTTATTTTTTGGTGTTGTAGCAACAATGAGAAACTTAGAATGATTCTCAGTCCAGACCACAAAACCCCCGATATATTAATTTCAGATTTGAACATGCTAATAACTTTGATAAAATAAATTGAACAAAATCTCAAAATTTGAGACCTAACAATCTAAAATCTACCCACCCAGACTATGACCGCTAAACAGGAATCAACAGCTTGATTTTAGTGTTGTTACACAAAAGATGAATACAGTTGTCAGAATAATATAGTGCTTCCCAAGTAACCAGGCATGAAAATTCTAGAAAAATCATCCTATTACCAGGTGAAAAAGTAAAATAGTTATTTCCGAATCCAAGTGTTTCTACTAGACAATTTGTTAGAATTGCCTATTTTATATACCCACTGGAGGGTATTTGCCTTTTATCCATAACTAGGTTGCATAACTGTCACCAACCCTGATAAAAATTTTCCATAACCACCATGAAGTATAATTGATAAGAGGTGCAAAGAAGAAATAAAACAACTAAGACTTGAAAAGCAAAACATAATTGACAATACTCAAATCTCAAGGAGCTGAAATAACCAAAGTAACAATAATTACCACTTGATTGATGCAAAGCTGTAATACTTATCCCTTCAGCTTGAGTAATTATAGAAAATTTCATACCCATCACGTACTCGATAAGAGCTCGAAACATACAGTCTGCAGGGCCACTTTCAGTTACACCAATACCTAGAAAACAGAAACATATGGCAAATAAACCAATCATATCATGCCCTAGTAAGAGTAGTATAAGAATAGCACCTCTGCCCTACCTGATTCATAAAGAGTTCTTTTACAGCATTCCGGCTGGATAACCAAACAATGAATGTCAGAGTGTGTTGGAAAAACTTCAGTTAAAAAAAATATATGATCAAGGAGATACCTGTTCATCATACAAAACTCCTTTTGATAAGTCTTCTGCCATTTCTCTAACCATCACATCATCTGGATCCTTGGAGTCAGGCATAAGATAGGCTTCTTCTTTGCTGTGCTCAGATTCACTGCTACGCTTTTTTGACACTCTTTTGTTTAACTTTTCGGGCACATTTTGTAACGCAGTTTCAGGAGTATTCTGTTGAATAACACCATAACTTCTGTCCATGCAAGAAAGTCCCTCTTGATGCAGATTCTGGAGTCTACCAACTTCTTCAGAAAGTGCTTTATCTGCCACAAATTTGAGCCCCTGAATCACAGAAACTACAGGCAAATACTCGACCAGAAATTAAATGACAAATGGACCAGAATGTGCAACATTTTAATCAGTGATGCTATTCTTGATACACTGCAGACTTGATTTGGCTGAAGGTGGTAGAATTTGCTTGGGCCTATGAAATTAAGATAGATGATTGAAGCTTACAGATTCAGTAATATGTGAAGTGAGTCCGCAAATAGAATTATCATGACAAACAAATACCCATGACGCAATAAAATGAGGAAAGCCGAATATGACAGATCAAGTTCTTTACATCTGATATCTAGCTTAACCTAGGAACACCCAACTGTCTCTGACAACTCCCAGACCTTACAAAAAGCATCAGGAAGTTTCTATGTTCATTTAGAAGGGGAAAAATCAAGAAGCAGGTCAAGAAAAATAAGGATACAAATGTTTTAAGAATATGTATGCTAGCTGAGGACTGACAACCAAAATTTATCAAGAGAACAATTGTTTCTTACTCTTCTGACTCTCTTCCAGTAAAAGCTTTTGGCACTCTATAGATTCCCTGTCCTTCGAAGATCTAGAGGAAAAATAATTAGCAAATATCAGATTTGCTCTTTGTGCTTTGAATTATAGTTGGAGATTTTGAACTTACCACAAAAAAGTTACACATAACAAGATAAGTAGTTGTGGACGGATACCTGAGTGAGGCCACTTCAGTTCTCAAATCATTAACTTGGGTTTGTAATTTGTTATTTTCACTTTTCAGGTGTTGAATCAACTCCTCTGCAGCTGCAACGACAAAATTGAAAGGGAAAAATATCACTTAAGGGGCTATCGGAAGTTCAACAGAATTATATAGAGGGTAAGCAAAATCCTAATCTGCCATTACTTAACCCAAGCAGGGGTGTAATATAGTTAACATCAGAACAGGTTACCTTAATGCTTCACTATTATCACAAAATAATCACCACCATGAACTTGTAATGCAGAGTAGAGTTTTTAAATAACTGTACATGATGAAAAGTAGTCATTTTGAGCTAGCACTAAATCAGTTATCAGGATTTAGATTTGATAGCTAGAAATGTCAAGGAAAGGAATTGAATTAACAGAACCTGAAAGAACCTAACAATTTGGGAAGTTCATATTTGTGCCCCAACACAGACTTCAAAGAGCGAATACAAAGAAAGGCTTTTGAATAAGATGCTCATGATAATTCCACATTGATAATTGTGTCAACCTCTATAGGTGCTACATATATGATGCATCAAGTTACAATCACTAGCACCTATTAGAAGCTAGTGAAATACAATCTAAATCTGTCTCATCACAAAAGATTTGGACATTGAGATAACAATTTTTGTTTCTCTCACCTTTGACTAACAAATGACAGTTCCACATAAAACAACTCAAAACATTTTGAATTTAAATGGGGATTTAAAACTGGCAGTTATGATAACAAGAAACATGTACCAGCCACGTAATCCAAAAATTTCACTTCTTGATCTCTATTAATCTCATCCATCTCAGACAATCTTTTCTTCTGGAAAATGAATAAAACACAACTAGATGAGAAAAAAATCAACTATGTACGGTTCCTAAGAGACCAAATCAAAAGAACCACACAAACGAAGCTGCGACACCTTGAGTCGTTCATATTTGTTATGGAGCTTCCGATACAAAGCCTCCATCTGCAATAAAAACACCACTATTAATTAAGGGTCTGTTTGGTAAAGTAAACGAGTGAAAAACCCTTCCACTTCAAATCCCCGCGTTTCCAGTTCAAAATTTTCCTGAAATAATAAACAGTCCCCAAATATAAATGCCAAAGATGACGGACAATTTCATCGAGGATCAATCACAAGACCCGCTATAAAAAAATCACACAATAAATCTTTAACCCTGCCAGCAAGGGTGTTATGGTCTTTAACTCTGTTGTCAACTAAGTATCTGCAGGAGTATAAAGACTGGGGTAGTTGGTGGATCAACGGTGTTGGCCCGGCAGTCGAGCAACGATCGCAATGGAGTAGGGTTATGGAAGACGGTAATTGCGGAAGACGAGGAGAAAAATCTAAAAACGCGTGGCTTAAAACAAAGTGCGTGACCGAGATCGAAAACAAAATAAGTTAAGTTACCAGACAGTGTACAGAAAAGAGAGAGAGACCTAGCAACAAGAGCAGAAGACGAGTAAAGAGCCGAATACTGTCTACTGTGCTTGAACATATACTCAAAATCTGACCAGATAATCTGTCAATATTTGAGCATAAATGAGAAAATAATGATGATAATCAGATTATAATGCAATTACCGGTTCCTTGGAGCAGAGAAAGCGCGGGAAAATGGAGTTTCTGAAATTGCAAGAAGCAGGTCTCAGTCTCACTCCCACTCTTATCCTGCGGAAGGAAGATATCCAACTTTTCAAATGTTCGAGAGGAGAATTGAATTTCAGCCGAATGGAAAAATAAAAATCCGCTGGAACAGTCATCTGTCCCTCTTACTAAAAATAACCAATGAGAAGAGAACACGTGGGTCGAAGTTGAACCGCACAAGTTGGGCTTTTCGTTCGAGTTTTTTTTCCACATATGATCCAAGATGGGATTTTTGTTCAGTTTAGACATTTCCGCTTGTTTGACGCATAGAAGACATGTTTTAATTTTGTGTAATCATTCTACTTCTTATAATTTAATATTTTTTATCGCAGTTTGAATTAATTTAACTGTAGAAATTGGAGGATTACACTAATTTTTTTTTTTTTGGGAACAATTCAATCCTCTGTAATTTATTTTTTAAAATTTACATCAAATTAATATTTACCAGTAAATTATCCATCTCAAAAAGAACATCTTATTTTACATGAATAAGAAACCATATCTAAGTAAACTGAATGTTACAAAAATGAAGTGAAATTTAGGCAATAAAGAAACAGGAACTCAACAATTTTCTCACAGCCAAAAAGATGACAACAAGAGGGGATTAAACACAGACAGTATACATGTACAGCTTGTTCAAGTTATTTTGCAGATTTTGACAACCAAAATTATAGGGCAATATCCCATGTTGGGTTGATAAATTAAAAAAAATATATATATTAAAAAAGCTAAAAATCATGAATTTTTCAAAGCTGATAATGCCTCCTTAGTTGTAGCCGAGATGACAGCATCTGAAGCGTTTGGCAGGTAATAATATTTACCTATAAAGAAAGAAATTTTGACTTGATTTTCAATCAAATTATCAAGTGGATGGAGATACTCAAGCAAACATACCTTGAGCAACTCTTGCAATTTCTTTGGCAAAACCAGTTGAAACAAACTTGTTTTCTGTGTCGATGACAAGAAGCGACATCCCTGACTTGTATATTTTCCCAGCCACCTCAAGAATCTCATCCTTTATCAAACAGAGAAAAAAAACAAGGCATGAATGTTATTTAGAAGTTGGGTTGGTATAAATAATTTAGAAGTTGGGCATGAAAGTCAGAAGTGGATCAGTGGAAATAACTTAGAAGTTGGGCATGAAAATCATTAATCGCATATGTAATTTCATTTAGAATTAGAAAAATATATTCTAAATTCGATCAAAGTTTATTATAAAAATTACAACATATTGTTTAAGTTTTACATAGAGTTCGATATGAGGTTAATGTTAATAGTTTGTTCATGGAATTCACATGCTCACATAGTTAAACTAGATATTGACTTTGTGAATGGATTTTTAAAAAATTCTGGATTTGTTGCATATATAGCCTAAATATTTCAGCGGCATCATCACAATTTTGGAATGATTTTGCAGCCTACTTACTAGAATAACTACTTCGAGTGCAACAGGAGATTGCACAGACAGTTGCTAGAGAGGCGTCCTGCATGAGTGGTTAGCATCAAGCAAATTAATTACATTACTCAACTTACCTTCAACTCTTGGGCCGAGGGTCTAGGGGCATCAGAAACAGCTTCAGGATCAGTGGATCTTTTCAGTGATATATTGGCTCTGCCATCAGTAATTGCAACAATCATTACACGGCCAACATCACCACTCTTTTCTGCATTTAGCCCAACTCTGACGGCCTAAGCAGATTTAAGTTAATGAAGAATTAGTTAGAAAAGAGGAATATTGAAAATGGGAAATTGTAGTGCCAAAATTCTATAACACAATCCCCTACCAATCTTAGGAATACATTAGATGACAAAGTAGCTAAAAAAACAAAAGAATATGTACAATTCACAAAATGTATAAGGAAAATATTAAGCATAGAGCAGTTCTCCATCAAGTGGAAGGGAAAACCATCCAGGGTTGCAAATTGCGGAATTGAATGATAATTTGTTTGGTGAACAAGAATATGTTTTTTATATGCTAAACTCTGAACCATTGGAGCCTTCCAGTATTAGTGAGATTTTTAACCATAATCCATTGAAAGTGTACATACTGTGGTCAAACCATGAGCTAGGGGAGAACCGCCACCGCATGGAAGCCTCTCAAGACGTTTTCTTGCCATTGCAATTGATCTGGAAGGAGGCAGAAGTACTTCAGCAGCATCTCCACGGAATGGAATTATGGAAACCTACTTAACATAACCAATAAACTAAGATGAAATTAATTCCCAGGGAAAATTAGAGGATATATTTTCATATCAATGTTGATAGGGGGTCATCTGAAAATTTTATCAAATCATCGGAAAAGATGTAAGGAGAAGAACCAGTTTAAGTTTATGGATTAAAGATTCAATCATCACAATAATTCCAATGACATCATGTGAGCAAATTTTCCCTAACATGTGCTCCAAGTTTTCAAGAATATTTTCCATTCTTGTGATCATTATTTTTCTACTTTTTGCATTTTTAAAAATTCAAAAAACTCCATTGACCTGCTGCTTTCAACACCATGCAATATAGTTTATTGAGCACCACAGGCTAACACTTTGAACTATTTATTGGAACCATTGCAGTTTCCTCTCTATTTTATATCTTCCTTGCATAAGTTATGCAATAACACAAAAGTGCCGTACTATCGGAGATTTAGAATGGTGTAGAACCTAATTTATTAAGGAGATTGACAAGGACTTAACAGAACATGACATCAGGACACTTATAACTACTCTCTCCAGCGGGTAATGGAAATAGCAGAAGGCTAGCACAGAAACATTTACATCAGAGCAAATCATATTAGGTAGTAGATGAAATCTTTTCCATTAAATAAATTATACCTGGTTTTATAAAATAAATGAATCTGGGGCTCAGCAATTCAACTGCATTATTTTATTTCTTGTAACACGGTCAGAATCAACAAAGACACATGGAGATTTATTTGTTAAACCTTAGAATTGTTTGAAGGAATGAATTATTTTCAAATATTTCAATCTGCCTATTGAATTAAAAGAAAACTTCCTTTTTTTGAAGAGGGAGTGGAGCAAAACTGTGGCAAATTATCTTCGGCATTGTTCTATATAACTATAAAGTTCAGTGACAAACTAATTCTCAACAATACCTGATCTCTGCTTGTATAACTCTCAGCCAGCAATTTAAGAGCGGCGCCTTTAGCATTTTGCATACGGTTCAATGCCATGCTCCCACTTGCATCAACCACAAATATCACCTGTCATTAGTAAATAATACTGAGAATTCAAAAATGGAAAACATGGCGTGCAGACACGTGACAGGAAAACCATATAACCTAAGCAGGAAACATGAAAAACATTATTTTCGACAAACCAACTGCTTAAAAATTTACATCTCCATCTATATATGTAATATTTTTGTAAAGGAAAATTCCTCCTCATGTAGGACTAGACAATACGATACTTAGATTTCCTTTTTGGCTTTTGACAAATGATGCTTAATGAGGTTTAAAACTTTCATGCCTCGAACTTCTGTACAGAGGTATACCAAACTAGCTTTGATGACTATGTAGCATCACTGAACATGAAATAGATACCATCACAGCACAGAAGAGGATTTTGCATCCATAATTTGATCTTAAGAAAACACCTATAGGATGAAGGCAAGAAATAAAAGGATCCATCTACCAGTGCTCCTGCTTTCCTTGCCATTCTTTTGGCCCTCATGTCAGTTTTCTCAACAAAAACTTTCCTGCTTGTTTGAGTGTTCTTCTCTTTACGCAATTTCTGATATGGTGCTGCTGCCCTAAGGGTTGCATCAACGGCTAATCGCTTTACAGGACCCTATAAAAATATATACATCTTAATCAGCAAAGAGAGAAAAAAAGCTCACTTATGCACTGAGAATAGAGGATATAATTTTTTATGCTAATGTTAATGCTGTGAGAAAAGAAAAAATGATTGTACTAAAATAAGTCCGTTTTTCACTT
Organism: Carica papaya; assembly: GCF_000150535.2. Next base: position 79,388 of record NW_019014608.1, read on the forward strand.
CTAAGAAAATATCAATAAGTCCTATAAAATTCAAAAAGCTTCAATGAATAAAAAAGGTACCCTTTTCTTTGGGAAAAAGCATAACTATCAATATAGCATGTGTTTTTATCTTGTTCACCATGATGACATGCAAGGGGTTGGGGAAGGGAGAGAGAAGGCAGGAGGTCTAACCTTCGGAAGCATGGGCTTAATGTATCTGCCTCTATCCTCTGAAAATATAACATTTTTTGCTCTTCCAGCCTTACCTCGTCGTCTCTGTGCTTGTTGTGCAAAGAAAAGGAGTTTTTCATCCACCAAACCCCCTTCAGCATCAAAAATAAATTCTTCAGGTATTTGATCTTGTTGTTGCTCATTTTCTTCATCGTTTTCATCCTGATTTGAAAGAAGCCTCGCATTTTAGAAATTCATATCTGCATTTTGTACTTTAACTTTCAAAGGAAGATTACTGGATTCCTCAAATCATGTTACAAAAATTGACAGACTAGTCCATTATAACCGACAAACAAGAATCAATACAGAGTGGGGAAAACATAAAATATCGGTATATTTGGTGCATCAAGCTAAAATATTGACAAGTACTGGTCCAACCTCTTGATCTTCCTCCTCATTCTGCTCCTCCCCAGAGTCCTGATTTTGTGGAGGAGGTGGAGGAGGAGGCTGTTGGTTTTGCTGTTCTGGTGGGTTCTCATTGACAACTGAGCGAGGAAGAATAACCAGTTCAACCTGGATCAGTTAATCAAAAAAGTTTTTTTCATATAAGCTCTCCAACATAAGCAAATTAGAATACAGACCCAGCATCCACAGCAAGTTGATAATGCGCATATTCAGATTCTGCAGTGTTTGACAATGGAATAAAGGTGGTGCAGAACTCCTTTTTTGAGAAGAAGTGCTGTAAAATTCACATAACTCTAAACGGATAAAATATCTTGTTAATGGGTGCTTCTTATACAGCAAGACAGATGAGGTGTCTCAACAAAATATTTTGTTGTGCTCGCAGAAAGGAAGCTGCGGATACAGCCTTGCAGTATTGGGTGTGAATTAATCCAGCAGCTGAGACAATTATTGATGAGATTTGGGCCCAGGACAGGATAAGAGGTGAATAAAGGAGAAGAAGTTGATAGCATTAACTCCACCATATTTTCTGGTTAATCTGGAAAGAGAATTAATCTCAATCCTCTACCCTGTGGTAAATGGTCATACTAATAAACAAGGGAAAGTTACTAGACCTAGTAAACTTTTGTTTTAAACCTAGTTAAACATGTCACTTTGTCTATGGGTGACACCCACTTGTAAACTTCTGTGCTAATTACTTGTTCCATCCAAAAAATAAGAAACGGGAGGAACCTCAATAAGTTGCCAGAAATGGAAGCATTGTATCACATCAGTCCATCAGAAACATGTGAGGTAGGAAATTTGTTCAGAATATGCAGAGCAAAGGAGGAAAGAAAGGCAAGAGAGACTGGAAAGAAATCGAGAGGGAGGAGAGAGAATTGCTAGCCTAAGTGGCTGGTGCAATTTCACAGCACAACCTGTTCCAGCAACAAATCTTAAATTGCTGGTCTATGTTTGAGAACAGAGGCATCATGATATTTCAGAATAAGACTTACAGCTTTTTTCAGGTCATCGACATTGACCTTTTCACGTCCTTCCAAAGCAGCTAAGCATTTTGCAACACGGGCAGCATACAACTCAGCTCGATGCCCCTGTATTTCATAACAAAGAGTTACAAGGCATGTAACTGTGGTCGATACAAGAGAAAAAGTCGCTGTTTCGTAATCAGTAATTTTTTTTGAGATAGAAAGTAGAAAAATATATTAGAGTAGGCACCAAGGGGGTGTCACCCATATACAAAAGATTTACAAATCTAAGAGTATATCTACAATGAAAAATAAATCATCAAGGTTACAGAGGTGATGTCCCAATAATGTGGACCCAAAAAAGTGGAATCATTTGTCCTTGATGTTTCCAAAAGAATCCTCTTGGTAATCAGTAATGCCCAACATTATTTCTTTTTATCAGATATTCATGTAATGCATCAGAAATAATAGAAACACGTCTGCTTTCAT
>NW_019014608.1:81541-93390 GCF_000150535.2 Carica papaya
GCTTTTTTTCCCTTTTTCTCCCTGATTTTTCTCTCTTTCCATCTCCGGGAATTTTACTCTCATGAGAGATAGTTATTACCATGATAAATGCCAAAGCTTTATAAAAATTTCAGTAAAAAGCTATGAATCATATTTCAATCCAAAAATATTTTGTTTCTTCTAAAGTTCAATATCTCATGTCCAGGTATAACCACCATTCATGGGAAAACTGAGGTGATAGTCCATCTATACATACAGCCTATCCATAAAGACTAATCAAAGAACTAGATGGCAAACCAAACTACAAATATTATCTGGCAGTTATATAGAAAGCATGGACCAGTCTCTCCTGTATCTCTAGCTAAATTTAGGGACCAAGAGTCAACTTCTAAAATAGACTTTCAGGGAAAAAAAATGAGGCAATAACAATATCACGAGCTTTTCTCAAGCTTTCACTTGGTAGAATCAGATCAATTTTTTTCCCAGAAGGGCCAATAAACAAAATATACACAGGCATTTAGTAGAAATTGAGAAACTTTTGAGGATTAGCACCTGGCAACCACCTCGAAGAGCTTCCATCACCAGGTACTTCAACTGCTCCCTGCTAATCGTAACATCCTTCAGATATTCTCTTGCCAAAATAATCTAAAACACATGAATATATGCAAATAATCAAGCATTATTTAACCGGAAAGATCAACTTAAAATGTCAAAAGCACAACTAAAAAAAACTGAAAAGCTTCAAACAGCAGCCCAGGAATATCATCAACTAACACAATTTGGCATGAAGACATAAGATACCATTTTCTGCATTTCTTTTTAAGAAAAAGACGATGACATTAGAAGGCACCAAGGGAATGGTAACTATGTAGAAAAATATTTATATTTCTCCCAAAGAGAAAAGATCTATAAGAAAAACAAAATTAGCTCCCACACAAAAAGGATGACCTTTAGGCAAAAATGCCAATGATCCTGGTTCTAAACAAGGGGCGAAGAAGAATTTTTTAGATGCTCTAATTTTTCCTCTCTTTTCAAGTGACCCAAAAAATGGCATGGGAAATGAAGGAGAAAAACTTCCTCCTACCTTTGCCTCTGGAATCTCATTCCAAGTACCATTTATCATTTTAAAGTAAGGAAAAAACTTGGTAATCATACAGAGGCCATCGAAGCATCAAAGAACCTTCCTATTTGCACATTGTTTTTGGATTAATGGATGAACTACTATTTTTTCCAGTAGAAAATAAATTTCGATTCAAAAGAAACTAACAATGTACACCTTAGAACAAGCAAGTAGATGAATTAGTATTATGTGTTTATTGCTCCCCATATATACATTGAAAGAAATGATAATAACCACATTTTATAAACATATATGAAGAAATTGGATAACTACATAAACACACATAAGCATACATGTGCATGTATGCATCATGCATATATGTGCTCACGGGTGTGTCTGTCTCTGAGTTCGCAAAAACATCTAACTCGCAAAAATTGGCCACTATTGTATGGTCACCTGGGTCTTTGCATACTCTGTTTCTTCCTGAACCATTCTGAAAACTTCATTACTTTGCTCCTGAAACTGTGTTGCAATTCCAACTGCTGCAACACGGTCTTCAAAAGTCATTGGAAGATCTGCACTGCATGAGAGCCATATTAGTGTTGTAATACAAATAAAAAGTTAAAGATACAGGATTCATGGTACTATCATTATACAATTAATACCTCAAATTGATGGCAATACGATCTAATAAGTGTTCACGAACAGCACCCTCTTCTGGGTTATATGTAGCTATCAAAAGTGGCTTGCATGGGTGCTTAAAACTGATTCCCTCTCTTTCCACAATATTCACCCCTTCGGTCAAGACATTAAGAAGCAAATTACTAATGCCTTCATCTAAAAGATTGATTTCATCTACGTATAAAACACCCCTATGAGCTTCAGCCAAAAGCCCTGGCTGGAAAACAGTTGTTCCTGTTTTCACAGACTCCTCAACATCAACAGATCCAATGAGTCTGTCCTCTGTGACTCCAAGTGGAATCTGTAGCATGTACATAGAAGGATAGTTTAGGAATAAAAAAGAAGACAGAATTTCAAAGCCCCCTTTTTTTCATAAAATATACCTGAACGAAAGGCGATTTGACGATCTGAGTCTTAATGTTACTATCAGAGTCATATTCTGCTTGCTCAGCTAAGCCATCTTCCCACCTTTAGAAATAAAAACTGAATGAATAAGTCCTTTACCGTCAAACGAATGAGAAAAGTTGTTCTTTCACTCAATTAGGAAACAGCAAAAATCATCCACAATCAGAAACTTCCACTACAGCTGCTCTGGCTTTCAGCTCAAATTAAATCTGTCATAGATATATCTTTCATGATTAGACACCAGTTGCCACATTTGAATACTTTGAGTGCCACCAAAACATTGTGGGTAAAAGGACTAAATAAATTGTATAGAAAAAACTCAGGTTATGTTATTTTTTTTAAAATGGAATTAAAGACATTTACTTCGACTAGGAGATATGAAAAGCACTAAGAACTAATACTTCCAGTACAGCTGCTCTTCCTTTCAGTTCTAATGTCAATATTCCATTCATTACTATATACAATTTGCCACATACTTGAGCGTCAATGTAACATTGTGTTAAAATCTAAATAAACTATAGAGGTAAAAACTTAGGCCATCATCGGAACAGATGAACTATTTTTGGAGAAGTCATTTAGAAATTCACAAATTTTTTTAATGGAATTAAAGATGTTTAATTTGACTAGTAGATCTGAAAAGCACTAACAATTAATACTTCCACCACAGCTGCTCTTCCGTTGAGTTCTAATGTCAAGTTCCATTCATTACAATATGCTATTAGCTACAATGTCAAATTCCATTCATTATAATATGCTACTAGCCACATACTTGAACGTCAACGAAAATTTGTGTTAGAATCTAAATAAACTGAAGAGGTAAACACTTAGGTCATCATTGGAACAGATGAACTATTTTTGAGAAGTCATTTAGAAATTCACATTTTGTTAACTAGTAGATAGTGAAAATGCCATCTAAAAGAATAAAAATTGACATTATAGAGAATTCAACTCCACATGAAAATTCCTAAGAGATTATTTTTAATTTTCGTTTAACAAACCTTCAATTTTTACTAACTGAATTAAGTGACGATTTTTAAATGAATTCTGAAAAGAATTGTTCACTTGTTCCAAACATAGCCGTAATTAAATTGACAGCCTAAGTTTTTGGTTTGAACCCTCCCTTTCCCTTCAAGATCCGAAACCTGAAAATGCTCTGCAATCACAACATAGCAACAAACAATTTGTTCCCAGAACTATGCAGAGTTACTGTTTCAAGACACAAAAAAAATCACATAATTCTCTCTAAAGCTATTACTTACATCAGCAATCGTTCCTCTGATGAATTTCTGACTAACTTCTCAACCATTTTTCCACTAATTTCTATTTATGGTTAAAGACCAGTTCACCTTATTGGTATATGTTGAAATCTCTACCCACAAACAACAGCATACGTAAATGCAAGACACATATGATAAAAGAAAGCAACAGAATAAGGAAATGCAGCTCCGAACTTTATCAAAACGAAAGAATCAATAGAATTAACAAACTAAAGAATTCAAGTGCTAATCGCCCAAGTGCCCGCACGGAAATAAATCACAGTAACTTGATCCCCTTACTCTTCGGGGAAAGCGGGGTCTGCATTTGCAATAGAACCAACAACTACTTCAATGGGAGGCAAAATTGCATGTAATCCACGTGCCATTACTGTTTTAGCTGTTCCTCTCCTTCCTGAGATAGCAATCCCTCCAATCTCACGATCAATAGCCCCAAGCAGAAGAGCAGTTTTAATTGCATCCTGTAAAACAGTTGGCATTCTCAACCACCATGTACCGCCTACCATATGAGAAAGTAGGTCAAATTAACAACCAAAACACCACACACAGAGAACAAATACAAGACCTGGCCAACAACAGCAGCCAATGGGAAGAACAGTCGACCGTAGGAAGAGGTGTCACGCTTCTCCTCCGTAAGAACAGCGCCATTTCCGGATTCTACAGCTGCAGTCGCAGAAGCACGAACACTGACCGCACACTTGATGCGTTTCCTTCGAGTTGAAGAAGAAGACGAAGTGGAGAAGAAAGAAAAGAGAAGAGGATATGACTTCAACGATGGAACAAGTGAAGGGAATTGCAGCTGCTGAGAGAAACATGTAAAAGTTGCAGCAGACAGTGTAAATGCCATCGAAACAGAGAGAGAAAAAGGAAAGAGACAGCGAGAGAGAGCGAGAGAGAGCGAGAGAGAGCGGATTCTTCTCTGAGTTCTCTCCCTCCTTTTTCGTCCCTTATCTGTTACGAATGGGCATGTCGTTCGTTGGCGCGTCGGGTCGGTCCGGATTATCCGGCCCGGCTCGTAAATGAGGGAAATGACCTTTAGAAATTAGTGTTTTTTCTTTAGACAATTCTTGAATTTTGGTAATTGTAAGAATTTGATTTCTAATATTTTTCGTTAAAATTAATTAATAATATTTTTTATAAGCTATAAATATTAATTTTTTTATATTTTATCACAAAAAAAAACTAAATAAATAAATCATATTTGATATTTTAAAAAAATGAAATTAATTAATAATAAAAAAATACTTTTATATTATTATTAATTTAATTAATTAATTAAATTTATTCTTTCAAACTATTTTTAAAATTTCAAATATAATATAGCTATTTTAATTTTTTATACCACAAAATAAAAAGAAATTATAATTTAAAACAAATGAAAAATTTAAAGAATGAAATTATAGTTAAAAAAAATATTTATTATCAAATTATAATAAATATCAAATTTTAGAAATTAATTTATTAATATGTTCTTTTTATTTATTTTTTATTTTTATTATTCTCAATAGTCATATTTGAAAATACTTTTGATATTTTTTTTAGAAAAAATCATTTTTAACCTTCGTAATTACTATATAATAATTTTTAAGTATAGTGTTCGAAAATTAAATTATAACATTATAAATATCATAAGAAAATTACTGATTATCTAATAAAATAATAATTTATTTTCTATAGTACTTTTTCCACTTCCTTGAGACCTCTTTCAGTTATGTTATACATCAAAAAAATTATATTGCTTTATTAGAGAAGTAAACTTTGGAAAAGTAGCCCTTCAAAACTTGTTAATTGCTGAATCAATGTGATTATAGAAGATTTAGTACAAGCTGGTGCTTCTATCGGTAGGTTTTCCTCTTTGTCTATGTATCAATATTTGTACTTCTGTTCAGTAAATATTTAATTATATTTTATTTCATTAGTTATTTTTATTCGTAATTCATCAATCTACTGAGATCGCAATTCATTATCATGATAAATATTTGCTATAAAAAATATGTATTATAGGTATCAAAATGTTAACTTATCTTCTTCAATAAACTTTCTTCGGAATCCTTTTTTACTTTAGGCATCAAAGTGTTAGTCAATATAAGCAAGATGATCTCAAAAACGCTCGAGTTGTGTGTCACAAAAAATTGGAGAGATGCAGATGAGCATCAACAAGATGTAGACAGACGATTATGTGAGAGCGAAAGACTGGCAATTAGAAGACAATGAGAAATAATTCCTTAAAGATGTCTAAATTGTAACTCTATCACTTTTCTTTACTAATTTGAAGCTTTCTTTTTCATCTAAAACAGTAAATTTTTCAATCGTCCATCGTGAAAATAGGGGGAGTGGAGTAAGCATAAGTTGCAGAACCCCGTAATTTTGTGTCATAACTTCATATTTTGGCTCAACCATGGGCCAGGTTCCCAAAGCCAAGACATGCCAACATCTTTAAAACTGAGACATAGGCTTTGTTCTTTCTACAGTAACATATACTTTAGCTGATGTTATGCTAAATAAAAATCCTGAAAGGAAGAAGTTCTATGGAAAGAGCAACTAGGCATCTGTTGTAGCTGCCATGTCCAGCAAATAAACAAAGGGAACGAACTAGCAAGATCTTAAAAAGAAAATGAAACTGTAAATTAGCGTGGAATGTTATAAGATATGGAAGATCAACAAAATCACTCGGTATAAAAGCAGCAATTCAATCACAGAAAGTGGAATTTGGGGCAGCCTTTGGCTGAACCCTGAAATTTTGGATGCAGCAATACACTGTGCTATTCTTTCCAGAATTTTATAAGTTCTTCAACATTTCCAGTTAAACAGTTAATGAAAATTATCAAGCACCAGAGCTACATTTCATCTTAACTATGAACATCAAAACCAGGATTTCATCTCAACGGTCTAGTTGTTAGTGAGAATGAAAGGAATACTGAAAGAAAAGGGGATGTGTAGTAATTTCCTTGACTGCAAGAATAGAAAAGGCATGACAAGAATGAAACTGGAAGAATAAACAGGAAGGGACCATCTAAGATAATAAAAAAAATGAAATTGAAACTAGACCAACATGCAAAATAAGTAACAATTAAGGGATCAAACAGTTCAAATATTTTAGAAATATTACCTCAGAAAATGAGTGGAAAGAGGCAAAATTGTAGAATGTACCAAATATAAAAGACCCACAAAAATATCAAGAACTAAAGCGTCAACACAAATTGACAAATAGCACAGAAGTCGCGCACAGAAACCTGAAATTGTAGATGCAGCCATAATAGTAAATTTCCCAGTGGCTGTTCTTTTTGAACTTTTACAGCAACTTAAAGAGTTAACAAGTCATCAAAAATCAAACCAACATTTCATCCTAATTACACTCAAATTGTTTATGAAATAAAACTGTGTGATAGTAGAAACATGAACATCAAACCAGCATGTCATCTCAACTACAGTAAAAGTTGTTTACAGGCATATGAAAGTATTAACATCAAACCAACACTTCCTCTGAACGATAAAAAAATGCAATGCATGTGAGAGGGATGTGACAGAAATTGTTTAACTGCAGGAATACGATGTTAATGCAATCAGATAACCATTTCATATATGAGAAGGAAATGAATGCTGAGAGAAAAGAGGATTTACGGCATTAGATAATTTCCTCAATTGCAAGAATAAAAAAGGCATGAAACAAAAATAAAAAGTGAAAATGCAACAAAAAATATTCTCTTGAAATATAGTTCAAATCATATGAACAAAAAAATCTTTTTAGAAAAAGCACGTGTGCATGGGAAGCCTGCGTTGATGAATGTAGGACATTAATATTTTAAATGCATAATACGTAAGTACGTTCTAGTGTAAGATATTACCACTCCACTTTGTAACACATTGATCCATTGACAAGCTTTGTTATCAGACATTATCCCTTCTTGTGCCAACTACAAATTCATGACAAGGTTTAGGTTTAGCAAGCTGTGGGACATAGCAAACTAAATGCCAGCCAGAAAAGCTTCATACCTGGATCGGAATCTAGAAATTCCTCCCAGGAAAAGCAATCCATCAGCCTTTAAGCGGTTTTTCCAATCTTAGAAGCAATTTGATCAAGAGAACAACCTCAATACTGACCAAGGTCATGAAAAGATCTATGGCTTCCAAATGAACTTTTATTTTCATTTTCAAATGAATCTTTATCACTGTACCTATGAAATCTAACATGAGTTTCAATAACATTAAAAGACAAAGGTAATTTAGCCTTGCAAATACCTCTACTCTCTACACAAAGTCTTGCTACACCAATTCAAATGTAAGTTGTAATCTAATCTACATTGCTTTCATTCTCTCCCGAACAATTCACCCGATACCATACATGTTTGTGGATTCAACTCAACCGTCTCCAAAATGGCTCTGTCCAATGGGAAATATAGGATAGTTGATATCTTCATTACATCCTCCTTTGAATTATTATATCCTAATGATCCCAATTTAGTATCTATCACATTTACATCAATAATGCTGGAAGGAGGCTCGGCCTCATCACATGAAACAGCTGTAACATCATGTCATGAAATCACTTTATCCTCCAACATAAAATTCTTGTTAGATGTTAGTATCTCTGACTGTAGATTTATATCTGATTGTAGATCCTTGTTAGAAACTTTTAGTGCGTCAGCACTCCTTTTCTCATTAGTAAGTAATTCTCCATTTTCCACTTCCAACTCCAACTGGGACACAAGACCCCGGTTTTTATCTAAGACGACATCTTTTAGGCCATTCTTATCAGTACTCTCTTCAACTGGAGACAAACTTCGATGATCTTCAGTACAATGAGGGCATACAGGAGGGGACCTCTTACGACACACATGGCACCTAAATCCAATCAACTTATGCGTGATCTCTGCATTAAGTCCATAAGCATCTCCATGGAACCACTCTGCATTAGATAAACCGGGACAATATATTATGATATAGAGAGCATAACTAAAAGCAATTTTATGCACTAAAGTATTCTAAATTAACGTTAATTACCTCCGCAAATTTCACAAGAAATGTAACTGAAGCCAGATGAAGATCCTGCTTCCTGACAAATAGAGCATTTAGGTTGATCACGGAATCCATTCGAGTTCTGAGATGGGGCAAATTATTTTTCTTTTCTAAATTTTATCACCCTTTCATCATCTGGCTTTCTGGACAAACGGAGACCATTAAGCCAGTAACTATGATAAACCAACGTTCTCTTCTTCTGGCAAGAGACACTCTTCTTTTGTTTTTCAGAAAACTTTTTGGGTTTTCGTCCCCTTTTTTTGTGTCCTTCAGGCTTCCTAATATTTTCTTCCTTTGAAATGTATTGGGCTCTCCTAGCAGAACGACGCAAAGGTAAGGTTGCTGCAACCTTTTTGTTCTTTCGTGGACGCAGAGACCGCACTCCGACCAGCGGTTTTTTGCTGTTCTTTAGCCGAACTGACCTACAAGCTGTAGCAACCTTTTTCTGTTTTAGTGGTTGATTTTTCAAACTTTTCCGGCCTCTTTTCCCTCTCCCATCACTGTTCCCTATGTTTTTCCTAATCTTCACAAGTTTTCTATTCTCGCATCGGTGGCATGTATATGTGCATTCAGAAACAATTGCTCCAGCAGACTTTCTGACATGTCTTTTGTGGAAAAACCCTGAAATTAAAAGAGTAACATTGACATCTCAAATTTGGGAGTGCACAGAAATGATCATATGACTATTTAGTTATAACACGTTCATACAAGAAATAATAAAATTAACGGCTTCAATCATAATCTCAAATGCTAACTGTATTTCAGACAGATTTATGCATAAGAGCAAAGTGAGCTGTAGAAAGGGGCTCTGGCAAAAGATTTCATAGTGTTGCAGAAGGCAGATCAGAAAAATCATACAGTTTTCTGAGTCTGGCTCGTTAAATGTTTTATAACATTTGAGCTTGGATTCAAAGATCCAGAATGCCAACTCAAAGACAGGTAATGATTTCTCCACTAGTTTGGATGAGGAAAAGCTTACAACTGCTGAAAGACTAGATCAATGCATCTGCCATGGCCCAGTACCAGCAAGAAAGATAATTTAACATACTGAATGACATATTTAAAAATAAAGTTGCAAATAAATGGGAAGAAAACATCAAGTTGGATATGGATGCCATGCATCATTTTCATACAGAAGAGGATGTTAAATAAGCACTGGTCATTTTCATACAGAAGATAACAGATAGAAGATCAAATGGGTAACCGAATGAAAGTAAACATATCAAATCAAAGATTCTAAAACATTCCATAACACATGTATCGCATCAATGTAACGATCATAGGCGCCCGAGGATTTCCCTTGCATCCTTTCCCCGTCAAATCAACAGCTACCCACCCAACCCACTCCCCAGCCCCACCCCGAAAAACAAAAAAAAAAAAATAAGAAAACATATCCCTGCTTTTCAGTGGGGGTCTTTTACAAGTAAGATGCATGGAAAAAGGACACTGGTAAGACAAGTCCATGAGTACTAAAAAATATTGTGCTATGAAAGAACAAATTGTGTTATTACACAGTAATTCAGGGACACAAAGCTACTCACCTTCGCAGTACTGGCAACACACTGCTTCCCTGCCAATTTTTCCCAAAGGAAAGATACCAAAAAAAAGAAAGAGAAGAGATTAATATCCCAGCAAATAAATGGAACAAAAAAAGGAGAGAGATTAATATCACAGCAAACAAGTAGAACCAATCTCTAAATGTGCTACACAAAATTAGCCTACTGGAAAAGAAGCCAATTCGATAAAACTTGATTCAGGGGTTGAAACCAGGAAATCATCCCTCTGGCAATCTGATTCTGAAACTCCTAAGCTAGTTTGCAAATTCCACCTAGTAACCCCCAAGAAGTCGAACTTTCAGAAAAGCAACTGAGTTTCACCGTAATGAGGCCATTTCAAAAAGAAATTTTCAAAATTTTGAATCAAAATAGCACCTCAAAGGCTCACAGATACATTAAGATCATCTGAGAATGATGCACCAAAATAGGACCTAAGCAGCTCATAGAAACAATTATTTTTTTGAGATAGAAAGTGTAAAGTATATTAAAAGGCACCCAAGGGGGTGCCATTCTTGTACAAAAAATTTACAAAGAAGTAATAATGTCAATAACATTCCCAAAATCATCATTCCTATATATGTCAAAACACAAAATCAAAGAACCAAAAAAATGAAACCATTTATCCCTAATTTTTATCATCTCACCTTCTCTACCATCAAAAACCCTCCTATTACGTTGTTTCCAAATGACATAAAAAATAGTCAAAGAAAGAAACTTTGCAAATTTTATTTTTTATAAAAATCTTTCCACGCCCACAGTTCATCCCTCACCGACCCAGCAATTGCCCACTTGATGTCCAGGAGATTATACACCATAGTCCACAAAATCATAAGCCACAGGACACCAAAGGAGAATATGGTTACACGTCTCAGCAGCACATTTACAAAGATAGAAACAATTATGACAACTCATTACAAAACTGCAGTTCTTTGGCCACAGTATTGTTCCACCAATGAAGATTTTAGGTTAAACTTAAGAAAAACAAAATTGATCTTCAAATATGTTTCTCTTGAAGCTGAGAAGAAAATGTATGTTTGACTATTAGAAAATCATACTTGTCAATCTGGACATAAGACACAAGTTGTTTTTTCTAGCAATAATTCCTTTTAAAAGGAGCTACAGGCTCATTTAGAATAGGAATAGGCTCTAAACTGTTTCTTCTTTTTTAATTAATTTTTTCAAGCACAAACCATTAGAAGTAAGAAATGTATGCATAAGAATGCATACTGGGACCCCAGAAACATCATTAACAGAAATAAAATGTGGAACTACCCCCTCCAATCTGCTCATGGAATTCAGGCTACATTCCAACACAGTAATCAAAATGTTCGCTACAATAGAACAGGAAATAAACAAAAGTTATAATGACTAAGACAGGAATTGAATACCTGATAGGGACAGCTCTATTACAGTGCCCACACTTATAGTTCTCCGATCTTTCGGCTCTGGAGAAAAGATATGAGAACCCTCTTTTCTTAGAAAAATTTTTCATTGGTCCACCAGACTCAGAAAGTTTTACAGAACTTATCTTAACAGACTTGCGGGTAACCCTTTTGTCTTCAAAACTTCTCATCAGATGTAAGGGCACATATGATTCACTCAACCAATATTTCTTCCTTTCGCTAGAGGATTCCTCAATAATGGAGCCATTTCTTAAGACAATGTCAGGGATAACTCTTCTCTTGCCAAAATCAAGAAGGTATTTTACCCCATTTCCTTCTAAGCACTTCCGCCGGATAATAGCCTTCTTGAACAGCCTGATAGATTTTCTAGCTTCTTTATCTAACACAGAGAGAGGATGTGAGTTTTCAATGTCATCCCACTTGATATGGGAATCAAGTTCCCTTACCTGAAAAGGACAGCATAATAACCATAAAT